>SJYC01108813.1:0-42919 GCA_006408675.1 Madoqua kirkii
TTCCAGAGGTCTAACACTAAAATGTTTTTACAAACTTCAGTCATAATTTCCTCCAAGTCTAAGCCTGAGGAACCTCTCTTGACTCGGTATCTTGGGTCTTGAAGGTACTGGTTTATGATGAGAAGGCAGCTCTTGATATATCCAGAAAATTAGTATTATTTCTTCAGTAAGGGAGATAAGTGTGTCCCTTTGCTATAAAATCATAGGTAAAATAACCCTTGGATTCATAATGCTTTCCTCACATCAATTAGGAATTTTATATTTTTAATAGAAGTATTAAAGTATTTTTTCATCCTTTACTTATAAAATATTTGGTAATTATAAGAGACACACTTAGATTTTTTTTGACACATTGTAGGCAAAGCTTAGAATCATATATGTATTGTCTCATTTAAATTTTACAACAGGTCATCCTATGAGGACTATACAATTTTGAATCTTCTTCTACATTTTCAGAATTGTGAGGTGACTGGCTCAAAGTTATGAACTGAGTAAACCATGTGCTTTGATTACAACACAGAATATTTCCTAGCTCTTTTGCTCTGGGCCAGTGGTTCTCAATCAGAGATGATTTTAGCTCCAGAGGATGCTTGGAAATATCTGAAGAAACATTTGATCGTCATATCTGGGGAAGTGCAACTGAAACAAATGTGCTGAGGCAAGGGATACAGTTTAACAAAACTAAAATGCACAGGACATTCCCTAACACAAGGAATTATCTATCAAATGTCAATAATGGTAAAGTTGAGAAACACTGTTCACTAAATAAGCACTTCTCCCAACATCAATGTGTGTGTGAATAACTAGGGAATATTTTTCAAATACAGACTGATTTGACAAGACTAGAGTGTTCTGGAGATTCAGTATTTCTAACAAGCTCCCAGATGTTGCTGATGTTGCAGGTCAGGTCCTGTTCTGTGGACCACTCTTGTGAGTTTCAAGCCTGTGGGCCAGTGTTACAGTCAGGTGTAGGTATTGTAGATTTTCCCCATTAGGGTTCTTCCTTCCCAACTCAGGTCTGATGAAAGGTGGCCAGATGTTGGATCTGGTCATTTAATATCTGCATACCTAAGTTTACATGTGCTTCCTGAGTATTTCCCTCTTGGCAGGAAATAAACTTTTAACCTTTATTTCCTCACCTGTAAACTGGGGAATTTCCACCTAAGGAGCTGGTGTGAGAAGTTGATGATATTTTAGAGTCACAGGAAATTACGTGGCACAAACAGATGCTCAATCAGTAGCACCTGTTATGATTTTGTCCAACTTCCAAAATTACTAAGATCATTTGGACTCTAGAGAATTTACTGATTAGAAATGAGTCCAGGATGACTGCTCTTGGGAGACAGTGAGATGTGATCTTGAAGGCATATCTTCTCCGAGGGCCCCACACAGGAAGCACAGTGATTGTGAGGACACATCACATCACTTGTTTTACACAGGACATTGTTCTACACAAGACATAAACTGTGACACCCTCATGTTGGCTCTATATAGCCTCAGGAAGAATTTTCACTTTCTCAATCGATTTTACCATGTTTCTATCATCTACTAGGGCTTCCCTGGTGTCTCAGCAGTAGAGAATCCACCTGCAATGCAGAAGGCACAGGTTCCATCCCTGGGTTGGGAAGATCCCCAGCAGTGGGAAATGGCAACCCACTACAGTATTCTTCCTGGGAAGTCTCATGGAGAGAGGAGACTGGTGGGCTACAGTCCATGTGATCACAAAGACTTGGGCAGGATTTAGAGACTAAACAGCAGCAAATGCCTTACTAAGTATGTGTGTAAAACTGCTGCTTGTTAAATCATACCTTTCTCCAACTCTTCTTATCTTCCTTTGTTGCAAGTCTATAGCATGTAATTGACAAAGACTTGTGGCTAATAGAAGTATAGACTATTTGTGTGGTTGTTTCTTCCCCAAGTGGACGTTTTAAATTCTTCACAAGTATTGGTTTACTCTTACTTCATACTCTTAGGAGGTCTGCACACCCTGACCCATTGCTTTGAGTCGTGAATGTGCCTCAGGTGGGAGGAGTGCATGTCCCCATTGACTGGCTTTAAACTTGGACATGTCACATACTTAGGTGGATAGAAAGAGGGCAGACATGAAGTGCTCAGTGCCAAAGGAGCTCAAAGAAGCTTTGGGAAAGTCCACACTTTTATTATTGTCCCTCTCTATCACAAGAAAGAGCACCTCCCATATAGGAGCTGGTCCATTGGCATGACTCCCAGAATGAAAATATGCATGCAGCCTAGCACAGTCAGATCAGAGCCATAGACACCTTACAGGATGTGTCTAATGTGATAAAAATACACTTTCATTATTGTAAGCCATTGTGATTTGAGGAGTAGCTTCTTACCAAGCAAGCTGACTGACTACTACCTTATATATACAGTGTTAAAGTGTTAGTCACTCAGTCATGTCCAACTCATTGTGACCCTATGGACTGTAGCCTGCCACGCTCCTCTATCCATGTGATTTTCCAGGCAAGAATACTGGAATGGGTTGTTGTCTCCTTCTCCAGAGTGTCACCCCTACCCAGGGAAAGCATGTCCCTGACTGGCCGCTCAGCCCCGTCCAGAAGGGTACGCCTCCCTCCTTCCCTAGGGAGAGTTTGCGCTCGGTTTGTGTTGTTTCCGGGGTTCTCTATACAGACATCCACTGTTCCAGCTTAAAGTTCTAGCATTCAAAACCATGACAGCTTTTCATTTGCAGCAGTAGTGTTGTTTAAAGATAGATGATTGAATACTTCAGACAGATTATTTTTGTAACAGCTGGGCTGCAGTGGCATTGTTAATAGAGAAATGGGAGTTTTTGAAAACACAAAAAAGGGACTTTTGAAAATGTGAAAATTGTAAAAAAAAAAAGAGGAAGTTTTTGAAAATGTATTAAAAGAAGTGTAAATATAAATGTCAAGAAAGTGAAAGAGAAAAGGCTTAGCCCCCAGGCTGCATTGTTTTTCCCTTATTTGCCTTGTCCGGCCTGTCCTCTTCGGCAGTTTCCTTTTCGGCAGCGGTAGACCCTGGGCTCTCAGGTCACAGCAAGTCGTATCGTGTTCATTCAAGTTTCCCCCACGTGGGAAGACCTTGAAAGTCCTGTAAGAGGGTCCTCTTAGTTGGAAAAATTAAAACGCAACTGGTGGAAATATGGATTGTTGCCAGGAGATCAGGGCCGGCCAGCTCCTCGTTTCTTGAGTGCAGACTCAGGATACAGCTCAGCCCCCATGCTTGGTGTGTCCACTCTGGAGAGGAACCCTGGTGAGGAGACGTGACCTCCCAGATGTACCTGCCCTCAGGAGCAGGTGGAGCCTGACTCAGGCTCATGGTTATTTTATACAAAAAGCATGAAGGCTTTCTCGTCCGTTTGTCTTCCTTGTTTCTAAATGTGAGCACGAGGGCGGTCAACTCAGCCCGCACTGATGCACTTGTTGTCAGCTTTATCTGCTCTGCTCTCTGTGCCCCAGATGGTTCACTAGAGCCACCTTTTTAGAAATGAAGGTGCTGAGGGTTCCCCGGAGGTTTTATTAAAGTATCTCACTAAAGGGAGCGTTTTATGAGTTGAGTTTAACGGTGAACTCAAGCAGCACCCCTCACTCCCACCCTGTGAGGATGGGGTTGGGGGCGGGGCATTGGCAGAACCCTTGATGAGCTCCTGGGGATGGGGAAGGTGGCAGGAAGGAGATGGAAGGCTGTTCCTTGTGGGGTGTCTACAGATTGTACCTCACCCTCACTGATGAGCACTTAGACCATTTCTAAACACTTGCCACTGTTCTGGAGAAAACAATCATTGCCCAGTTCCTACTCAGTTTTGTAGAATATGTTTCTAGAATTGGAGTGTAAACATCTGCTTTATTCATTCCATCCTCTGTTCATCCACCCATCCATCCATCCAAGCCAGCCAGCCAGCCATCTGTTCATTTATCCATTCACTCACTAATTCATCCATCCACCCACCCATCCACTCACTATTTCATCTATCCTTCCATCCATCCACCTGTCCATCCAGTCAGCCAGTCATCTGTCCATCCATCTATCTACTCATTAATCCATTTATCCACCCACCCATCCATCCTCCATCTATCAGTCCATCATCTATCCAGCCACCCATCTGTCCATGCATCTATCCAACCACCCATCCACCCATCCACTCATTTATCCATCCATCCATCCATCTATACAAACTTCCTTCCTCCCTCCCTTGATCCCTTCCTTCCATCCTTTGTTCCTCAGTAGAACTTTACATTTTTGTGCAGACTGGTATTTTATTCCTCTTAAGTTTAATCATAGGGTATTTCCATTCCCCCACCACCTTGCTCTTTTGGATTGCATCCTTTCCCCACTGCAATTTCCAGCAGTTACATTGATTCTTTTGCCAACAATAACTCTGGAGAGTTGTTAGCATCTAACTCCCTTACAGAGCTGTTCTGTTATCATAATGTTTCAGCTGATACCTTCAGGTTTTTCAGGTAGGCCATCATATCATCTTTCATCAGTGGCTATTTTATTTCCCTCTTTCAGCAATCACAATTATTATGGAATTTTCTTGTCTGATAGCACATTCTAGAACTTTCAGAGCATTGATAATTAATAGAGGTGGTCACAGCACCCTTGACTTGTCCCTGACTTTAATGAGACCACATGTAACACATCACTATTCAGTGTGATTTTGGCCCTTGGCTTGAAATAGATGTTTCTATAGAAGTTTTTAAAGAGTTTTCAGTGGGAAGATGTTCAGTTCTATCCAATGAAGTGGGCGACAGAGGATGAGATGGTCAGGTGGCATCACAGACTCAATGGACATGAGTTTGAGTAAACTCCAGGAGATAGTGAAGGACAAGGAAGCCTGGGGTGCTCCAGCTCATGGGGTTGCAAAGCGTAAGACATGACTTAGTAACAGAACAACAATAACAGTGGCAAAGTGCTGAGGTCTATGGAATCTCTTCTTCAGCATCAAGTCAGGAAGACCACACAGAGAGGAGGAGGCCATGATTCTCCTGCCCTGGCCTGTAACTGCCCCCTTTGCCACACTACTTTGCAATATTTCCCATTAAGAGGCACAGCGTATTTCTGCAGCTTCTGGGCTGGCCTTGTGACTTGGCTTGGCCAACAGAAAGAGGCAAAGTGACAAAGCTCACAGGGCCTTGAGAGCATTGCTCTCTGGCCACTTCCCTGTGAACATGCCCAGGCCAGCCTGCTGGAGGAAAAGACTCCCATCATCACCCCTGCCAACAGCCAGCTTGTCCATCTTGAACCATGCCTCCCCTTGAGCAGCCAAGCTCAGCTGACCCACCAGCTGACTGTAAATGCAAGAGTGTCCCCACTGGAGATCGACCACACATCTTGCCCCAATCAGCTCCCTGACCCACAGCCTGATGAGAGATAAAGGGTGGCTGTTTGCAGCCACTAAGTTCTGGGTTGTTCACTGTGCAGGAGTAGATAATCACACAATGGCTGTTCTCTTTTGGCCTGTTGAACATGAACTGATGTTTACTGTCGTGTCCTGGAAATCATAGAATGTGTGATTGGGCCCAATTTTTGGACATGCTGCCGAGTTGCCAAAAACTCAGTAAATGTGACCAGGCACTCTTGATCAGAATTGGCTGAGACTTTATAAAGTTGAAGGCTCATTTTGTCTTATTGCTTCAAAAAATGATGCTATTGGGATTTCCCTGATGCTCTAGTGGCTAAGACCCCATGCTCCCAGTGCAGAGGGCCTGGGTTTGACC
Organism: Madoqua kirkii; assembly: GCA_006408675.1. Classification (NCBI taxonomy): domain Eukaryota; kingdom Metazoa; phylum Chordata; class Mammalia; order Artiodactyla; family Bovidae; genus Madoqua; species Madoqua kirkii. Next base: position 5,724 of record SJYC01108813.1, read on the forward strand.
CCTGCTCAGGGAATTGGATCCCACTTGCCACGACTAAATAGCCCACATGCTGTGACTAAAAGATCCAGCACGATGCAGCTAAGACCCAGCGTGGCCAAATAAATAAGTATTTAAAAACTGGTGCTGGAGTCAACTTGTGGGAGAGGATGGGTGTGGTCCCTGGGTTGCCCAGGATGCTGGGTTCCAGGTGTGCGATGCTTAGAGGAGAATAAGTGTGATCTCCAGAGTGAGGACATGGTGCCGAAACCCAGAGGTCTTAGGCCCCGTAAACACAGCCAGCTGAGGCCACTTTCTGACTGGGGAGGTGGGAGGGAGGCTAGCGACAGTTGGTACCATCCTGTAGTTGATCACAAAGTCTAAGCCGAAAGAAGCTCCCAGAATACTGCTGTCCCTGGGGCTTTGCTGTGGTGGTTTGAAATTATGTCCTCAAGTTTGAGGGTATTCCTCTGCTCAGAAAGGAACCCAATCTCCCTCCCCTTAAGTATGGACCGAGCTTAGTGACTCACTTCTAATGAATAGCGTAAGGTAGAAATGACAGCATGTAACTACTGAAAAGAGGGCCATCAGAGGCATTTCAGACTCTTCCTCACTCTCTCTTGGACGTCCTGCCCTGGGTGAAGCCAGCCGCCATGTTGTGAGGATGCTCAAGCAGCCTGAGGAGAGGTCCCTGTGGTGAGGAGCTGAGGCTCCACCAGCAGCCCTGTGAGTGTGCCATCTTGCAGGCTGATCTTCCAGCCCCAGAACAACTTTCAGATACCTGCAGCCCTACATAACATCTTGACGAGAACCTCAGGAGGGGCTCCCAAGCCAGAATCGCACAGCTAAGCCATTTCTGAATTTCTGACCTCACTGAAAGAACCTGAAATAATAAATACACATTGTTTTAAGCCACTGGGTTCTGAGGTTGTTTGTTATCCAGTGCAAGCTAACTAATATACTTCTTATGGTGGCTCTGAGTGGTGAGTTCATCCATGTCAACTTGTTTTCTTTCATGGACTCAAGGTTCTGGCACAGTTTTCTCCGCTCTAAGATCCCACTAGCATAGACCTCTTAATTTACTGGATATGCTACTTAAAATGTATGCTGACTCTTTGCTTGATAAAGAGTGAGTTTGGGTTTCTGAGACTGGCGTTGTTCCTGAGAAGCAGGTCTCTGACCAAGGCTCTTCTACGGACCTCTGCAGGAGAAAAGACCCCAGAAGCTGCCTGACATCTATCCTAACCACCCTGCTGGTGGTCTCTCACCCTTGTGTAGGGTTTGGTGGCAAGTTCAACACAGGACACCCCATGCAGACAGAAGCCATGTCATGGATAATTCCATGGTGGGATTATGTGGTTGGCGAGAATGCCAAGGTAGCTTGAAGCAGGGGTAGGTTCCAGCACTGTCCTCTCCTGATGTCTTAAAACCATCTCGTGGGAGCTTCACACATGTGCCAGAGACAGGCACACATGATACCTTTCTGGTAATGAAGCACTTGCATGTGGTCAGCACCCAAGAGCCCTCTTCCTGACCCCCAAGGAGAAACCACTACCTCAATTCTTGTCTGCTTACAACGCTTCACTCACCTGGTCCACTCTGTCCCCCTGGACATCAAACTTGCCTCCAAACCCCCAGACAGAGTCAACCTGCAAGCAGTGCTTGGAGAGCTTTGACTGATACTCGTGGCCGATAGCTGACTGGAACAGGGGCAAAAGTGAAGCATCAGACATGCCCAGTATTGCCACACCGGATGCCCCCCACTCCCCGCCCGACTCTGAGGCAGCCTGCACTTCTGCTCAGTGTGACTGATGCAAACAAAATCACTCAACGTGGAAGCCGGCCCAGAGGGAGGTAACTCCAGGGGGCATCACAACACCAGGGTCCCCCAGTCAGGTGTTCCTGAACCCTTTCCACACCAGGCTCCCCGGAAGTCTCCCAAGATCCCCAGCCATAGGGGGCCTTCTGAGGTGCCTGGGCTTGAAGAAACAGGAGGCCAGCCCCCAACCAGAACCACAGAGCCAGCAGCCTGCCAACAACTCCTAAGCCCCCTTCCAGGAAGACTGCTGGCACCGATCACCCTCTTCAGGTGGAACACCGTCAAAGCACGTGACCCAGGAATCAGGGCACAAACTGGAACACAGATGGCATGCTTCAGGCACACGGCACGTGCAGTCTCAACACCTGCTACACATCCAGCCCACCCAGGTGTGCAGTGGGGCCTGCCACCGCCCCATCACCCCCCAGCCAGGGAAGTGGATCTGGTGACATCTCAAGGCCACACGCTGACCGAGTAGCCCACCCCAAGCTTTCCACTCTGTGGTCAGCAAGCCATGGCCCATGGCCCACAGCCAGCACTGAGGTCCTTTGTAAATAAAGCTTTCTGGAACATTCAGATGTTTCAGAACATCTGTTCATTTACAGAAAATCTATGCATAACTTTGTGTCAAGACAATACAGCTAGTTCAGGAGCCGCTCCAGACCCTGTGGTGGCCAGGAAGCTGAAACTCTTCACACCCCGCACTCTGAGCAGCCCCGCGCTGCTCTAGTCGCCTAGTCCCGACCCTTAGAGGAAGGCGCCAGGGCCCTCGGCAGAATGGAGAGGGGTCATGGTCCTCTGTGTGGACACTGAGGACACAGGACAGATGACTGATGCAGGACCTAATGCCGGGCGAGGAGGTAGCTCATCCAAAGCCTAGTTCCTACTCAGGGAGTCACCCCCACCTTGGCTCCCTCCTACAATAAAGCGAGGGGCCTGCTGGTGCACTACCAACTCCTCTCCTGCTTGTTTATCTGGAACTTCAGTAGCAGCTAAGGGTCCAACCCCCACCGGGTCACCACCACCTCTGACAACTCTGTAGGCAGCTCAGGGCGCGTGTTCTTCCACAGCTGGGGAGCAAAGCAGGTTTTACTTTCCAGGCTGGAGCTGTTACTTTCTCTCTCTCCCAGGATAGAGCTGATGCCCACAGTTAGAGCCGAACCAGACCACTGTGGCCTCCGAAAACCTGCGGTAGAGATCACCCATCTGCAGCTTCAGGGATCTCACCCAGAAAACATCAACAAGGGAACACGGGGGCAGCAGCATGCCCAAAGGATCCCCCAGCGTGACTCTTCAGCACTAAGAAGTGAGAGAGAACTGGTCCAAAAATACGGCCAGAGTGAAAGCTTAGCGATTCTCCCAACTTTCTGATCAAAACAGCTTTCTCCCCGAGACTGGCCTTGGTCCGACACTGACGAGACTCTATTTCTTATTAGACAGTCAGCACCAGGCAGAGCACTGCAGGGAGCAGGGATGACACTCTGTTGTGGGGGGTGCCCCCCTCTCAAGCAGGTGCTGGCCTATGAGTGTGACAAGCCCTGTCATTCCGGGCTGAGTCCGATCTGGGCACAAGGGGGACAGGGTGGAATTACAGAGGAACCTGACCCCAGCTGATACCTCAGAAAAGTAAAGGCAGACATCTCAAGTTACCCAGCCTGGGAAACGCGCACCCGCTTCCCTGCAGACGCAGCACACCTGCTCCGGTTTATTGTCCTCTCTGCAGGGCAGACACAGCCCCCAGCTGACTCAGCCCAGGAAGCCCAATAATAGCCATATGGGAAGCTTAAATGGACCCAGGAAATGAAAAATGTCTCCATAAAATCAAGATCTATGACCACTGATCAAACTCTGTGTTAGACAACATATGTAAGACACAGTATGGAAAAGAAAAAGACTTCTGAAGTAAAAAATGGGAAGGGAGAATAAGAAAGCTCTTATATTAACAGGATTGTCTGGTCAGAATACAAGCAGCCTACACAATGAAAATGAAATAGAAGGTAATGCACAGTTGGATGACATCATCGACTCAATGGGCATGAGTCTGAGGAAACTCCAGGAGATAACATAAAATCAAGATCTATGACCACTGATCAAACTCTGTGTTAGACAACATATGTAAGACACAGTATGGAAAAGAAAAAGACTTCTGAAGTAAAAAATGGGAAGGGAGAATAAGAAAGCTCTTATATTAACAGGATTGTCTGGTCAGAATACAAGCAGCCTACACAATGAAAATGAAATAGAAGGTAATGCACAGTTGGATGACATCATCGACTCAATGGGCATGAGTCTGAGGAAACTCCAGGAGATACTGAAGGACAGGGAAGCCTGGTGCTCTGCAGGACATGGGGTCACAAAAGTTGCCCACGGCAGAGCAACTGAACAACAGCAACAACAATACATGCTTTTGTCAGGTAAGTAGGGGAGACAATAGCAGTTGTGTGTGTGTATGTTGTGTGTGTGCGTATGTGTGTGTGACAGTTGCTCAGTTGTGTCCAACTCTTTGTGACCCCATGGACTGTAGTCCACCAAGCTCCTCTGTCCATGAGATTCCCTAGACAAGAATACTGGAGTGGGTAGCACATACTTGTATGAGTCATACATGTATGTGTATTGTGTATTGGGTAAATCCTTAGAACTGAAATTGTGTCAGTGGATTAGAGAATTTTATACTTTTGCTCAGATAATGACAAAGCCCTCAAAAAAAAAAAAAAAGGCTGGACCATTTTTATTGTTATTTAAATGAGGTGTTTTTATTTATTTATTTATTTTTACAGGTTTTTTTCTTTTTTTTTCTTTTTTTTTTTTTCCATTTCACAGTACTGTATTGGTTCTGCCATACATTGACATGAATCAGCCACAGGTGTAGACGATCTCCCCATGTTAAAGCCCCTTCCCACCTCCCTTCCCTGCCCATCCCCCCGGTTTATCCCATACACCGGCCCCAAGCATCCTGTATCCTGTATTGAACATAGACTGGTGCTTCATCTCCCATATGATTGTATACATGTTTTGTTGTCATTCTCTCAGATCTTCCCACCCTCTCCCTCTCCCTCTGAAGCCAAAAGTCTGTTCTATACCTCTGTGTCTCTTATATTGTCTCACTTTTGGGGTCATCATTACTCTCTTCTAAATTCCATATATATGTGTCAGTATACTGTATTGGTGTTTTTCTTTCTGGCTTACTTCACTCTGTATAATCGGCTCCAGTTTCATCCATCTCATTAGAACTGCGTCAAACTTATTCTTTTTGAGGGCTGAGTAATACTCCATTGTGTATATGTACCACAGCTTTCTTATCCATTCATCTGCTGATGGACATCTGGGTTGTTTCCATGTCCTGGCTATTATAAACATTGCTGCAATGAACATTGGGGTACACGTGTCTCTTTCAATTCGAGTTTCCTCAGTGTGTATGCCCAGCAGTGGGATTGCTGGGTCGTAAGGCAGCTCTATTTGCAATTCTTTCAGGAATCTCCACACTGTTTTCCATAATGGCTGTACTAGTTTGCATTCCCACCAACAGTGTAAGAGGGTTCCCTTTTCTCCACATCCTCTCCAGCATTTATTGCTTGTAGATTTTTGGATCGTAGCCATTCTGACTGGTGTGTAGTGGTACCTCATTGTGGTCTTGATTTGCATTTCTCTGATAATGAGTGATGTTGAGCATCTTTTCATGTGTTTGTTAGGCTGGACCATTTTAACTCACACTAAGAGTAAACATTCAGGAAACTAAGATCATGGCATCCAGTCCCATAACTTCATGGCAAATAGATGGGGAAACAGTGAAAGATTTTATTTTTTTGGACTCCAAAATCACTGCAGATGGTGATGCAGCCATGAAATTAAGACACTTACTCTTTGGAAGGAAAGTTATGACCAAATTAGACAGCGTATTAAAAAGCAGAGACATTACTTTATCCACAAAGGTCCATCTAGTTAAGGCTATGGTTTTTCCAGTAGTCATGTATGGTTGTGAGAGTTGGACTGTAAAGAAAGCTGAGCACTGAAGACTTGATTTTAAACTGTGGTATTGATGAAGACTCTTGAGAGTCCCTTGGACAGCAAGGAGATCCAACCAGTCCATCCTAAAGGAGATCAGTCCTGAGTGTTCATTAGAAGGACTGATACTGAAGCTGAAACTCCAATATTTTGGCCACCTGATGCAAAGAGCTGACTCATTTGAAAATATCCTGATTGTGGGAAAGACTGAAGGCAAGAGGAGAAGGAATGACAGAGGATGAGATGGTTAGATGGCATCACTGACTCAATGGACATGAGTCTGAGTAAACTCTGGGAGTTGGTGATGAACAGAGAAGCCTGGCATGCTGCAGTTCATGAGGTTGCAAAGAGTTGGACACGAGTGAGCAACTGAACTGAACTGAAGAGTAAACAAGTTTCATTTTTTCTCTATACCCTCACAACATTGAACTTAAATTCTTTGCTACTCTAAGAAGTAAAAATGGGGCACCACAGTATTGTGGTTTTAATTTCCATTCACATCACAGGTAAGTTTCTTGTGCCTTTCCTTTTCATGTACAATGTAGGCTTGTCAAGGTGTCTGGTTGTGAAGAGCTTGTTGTTTTAGTCACTAATTCATGTCCAACTCTTTGTGACCCCATGGACTGTAGCCCACCAGGCTCCTCTGTCCATGGGATTTCCCAGTCATGAATACTGGAAGGGGTTGCCATTTCCTCCTCCAGGGGATCTTCCCGACCCAGGGATCAAACCCAGATCCCCTGCCTTGCAGGCCAATTCTTTACTGTCTGAGCCACCAGGGAAGCTCAATTCCATCCATAACTCCTCGTTAGTTTGCCTTAAGTGATGTTGTCCAAATCAAGGAAGATATCTGACAGCTTCCACATCTCTCATTCCTTCCTTTTCCACCACAGTCCATATGAGACTCACAGCATGCTTAAGATGAAATATAAATATTGCACATACAGGGCCAAGAAGTCAGAGGCTGTATCTGTAAATCTGTCAAACTAAAGTATAGATCTTGGGTCTAAAAAAAATTAAGTGCTATTGTGTCCACATAACTGGAGGGAGAAGATTAGACTTTCACATAACCTGTCAAAAGCCTGTGGGTTTCCAGTGGAAAACCCCAGGTATTGTAAAAAGATTATTTTTTCCGTGCTTCTACCACTTTTAAGTTGGTCCAGAAAAGCAGGTATGATGGGTATTGTAATTTTTTTCACTGATCTATATCCTTGCACAAACAATTATTTTCAACTCGTTCCTTTAACTAAAGCAAAAATTTTTGAGCTTTTCCCTCCTGTGCATCTCCACTCTGCCCCAAGGAATTAATATCAGCTGTCTTTTTAAAATGTTGATCGATTTTTCCTTTGTGAACAAGTCTGTTCCTATTATTACCTTTCCCAAGAAAGAAATAGATAATTGGTTGTTTTGTATGATACATATGCTTATATTGCCCCTGAAAGAATTTTCCAGTGTCTAAACATACTTTTCCACTACTTTAGAATCTAGACCTTTATGGTTTTCTCATCAGAATAAAAGGGAAGCTAGGAAATAAGTTTCATAATATTGACAAGTCATTCCTACTTATTATGACTTTTCGAAGCCAATCTCAAAGTTTTGGTAAGATATTCCAAGAGTCCAGAAAACTTATCTGCTTTTAAAACTTCTAGGCTTCTCCAATACATCTCTGCTTGAAGTGGCAAACAGCTGTAGTCAAAATTCTTTGTTCTCTAAATCCTCTGAGGGACCAAATATATCTTCATACTTCTTAAAATACTGAGCCATGTTTCTCTGAGTCTTGGCCTCTTCATTTTGTTTAATGTTGCTCCTAGGTTTTAGAAGGACAAGGTAATCATCACTTAAAAAAGAAATCAAAGGGCTTTTTCAAAGAGTTTATCCAGTAGTGAGACAAAAAGCTTTTCCTGTAAAATCGAGAATAAGATCAGGATGCCCTGTTTCCTACTTCTATTCAATATTTTACTGGCAATTCTATGTACTTTATTTTGGCTATGATTACTCAGCTCCACCTCAGATCATCAGGCATTAGGTCCTGGAGGTTGGGGACCCTGCTCTAGGGGGTGTCCCTCTGGGGGTGGACCGTGTGGGCGGGGTCATAGGCCTGGTCGCTAGGGCCTACCTGTGTGGAGTCTGCCCGCTGTTCATTAGTGGTACCTGGTCACAAGGAAGCTGGCTGCAGAACCCCGTGGGACCTGGAGCTGGTGCTGGCTCATTGGCAGGCATGGCCAGGGTCCAGAAAACTCCAGGGCTGTTGTCCACCCACTGGTGGGTGAAGCCAGGTCCTGGGGTTAGTGCTAGATGACTGGCAGGCAGAGCCATGCCCTGGGGTCTGGCCACAGGGCCCAGGAATCCCGAGTCGGTGTCAGATCACTGGTGCAGGGTAGTGATAAGGGGGTAGTTCCTGACACAGTTGGGGGTCGAATCTGGCATGTCCTGAAGCTTGTATTGGCCTGCTAATAGGCAGGGTTGGGGCCCGGTTGGTCCTAGGACAGGGTGTCACCTGCTGTGTACAGGTTGCATCCACAGTCTGCAGGACTGTGGTTTTCTTGCATTCTGCCCCCTGGTGGTCACCCTGTGAAGGTTTCCTGGAGGGCAGGGCCCTTACCTGCCCACTGGTGGGGGAAGCTGGGTCTTGGCCCACTGGGGGCAGTGCCATGTCTAGAGGTGGCGGTGGGCTCAGGACGTCTTTACTCAGCTGTCTGATGATGGGTGGTGCTGTTGGTTGTTTGGGCTGAAGCATCCCAGCACTGTGGACAGTGATTGCAATCATGAAATTAAAAGACACTTGCTTTTTGGAAGAAAAGCTGTGACAAACCTAGACAGTATGTTAAAAAGTAGAGACATTACTTTCCAACAAAGGTCTGTATAGTCAAAGCTATAATTTTTCCAGTAGTCATGAACAGATGTGAGGGTTGAACCAAAAAGGCTGAGAATTGACGCTTTTGAACTGGAGAAGACTCTTGAGAGTCCCTTGGACAGCAAGAAGATCAAACCAGTCAATCTTAAAAGAAATCAATTCTGAATATTCATTGGAAGGACTGATGCTGAAGCTGAAGCTCCAATACTTTGGACACCTGATGCAAAGAGCTGACTTATTGGAAAAGACTCTGATGCTAGGAAAGATTGAGTGCAGAAGGAGAAGGGGGAAACAAAGAGTGAAATGGTTGGATGGCATCACTGACTCAATGGACATGAGTTTGAACAAATTTTGGGAGATAGTAAAGGACAGGGAAGCCTGGCATGCTGCAGTCCGTTTGCACGCTGTAGAGCGTTAGACATGACATAGCGACTGAAAAACAGTAACAACAACATCCCAGCACTGGTGCCTACAGGCTGTTGGGTGGGGCTGATGAACCTCACCCAACCCATTAGCTCCTGGGGCTAATGAACTAGAGGGCAGATCCCACAGTAGTGCCTGTCCGCACGCGTGTCCACCAGTAGAAGAAGCTTCCAACTATGGCTGTTATTGTTCAATCGCTAAGTTGTGTCCAACTCTTTGTGACCCCATAGACTAGCCTTCTAGGCTCCTGTGTGAATCTCCGTTATGGATCACAGTCTTGTCGTGACAAAGGGGCTTGCATAAGTCAATGAGGCTATGAGCTATGCTGTGCAGTGCCACCCAAGATGGGTGGGTCATGGTGAAGAGTTCTGACAAAACAAGGTTCACTGGAAAAGGAAATGGCAACACACTCCAGTATTCTTGCCATGAGAATCCCATGGGCAGTGTGAAAAGTATAGCTGTTACCAGTGTCTACACCCACAGCCTGAGCCGCACCCCCCAACTGCCTCTCTGGGACACTCTTTCAGACCAGCAGGCAGCTCTCACCCAGGTTTCCATCAAGTGACCACTTTTGCTCTGGGTCCCAGTGCACCTGTGCGCTTTTTAAGACTGAAGTCTCTGCTCCAGTCCTGTGGGACACGCAAAATTAGGACCCTGCTTGCCTTCAAAGCCGAATGCTCTGGGGGTTCATCTTGCTGATGCAGGATCCCTGGTCTGGAAAGCCCAATTGGGGGCTCAGAACTCTCCTGTGGAAAAGCCCTGCAATATAATTCTCTACTTTGTGGGTTGTCCACCCAGGAGTATGGCACTTGATACTGTGAGTCTACCCACTCCACCATCTCAGTGTGGTCCTGCTTTCTGTCTGTAGCTGTGGAAGATCTATGCTGGTGGGTTCCTGTCTTTTTTATCAGTGCTTGTTCTGCAAATAGTTGTAATTTGGGCTGCCCGTGAGAGGACCCAAGCTCAGGGTCTTTCTGCTCTGCCATCTTGCCCAGTCTCTATTGTGATCTTGTTTTCAGAATAAAGACAAGCAAGGGGGCCTCTCCTGGTGTGTCCTCCCCTTCTCTGGCTCCTCCTCCATTTGCCCTTCCCACTTCTTAGTGGGAGGTTTCCTTGCTTGACCACTCTTAGTGTGGAAGATGCACCACAGCACCCTGAGTCCAAGGAGGGCAGATCACTTCCTCTTACTTTAAAAAATACTTTGTAGGCACTTCAGCCCTCCTTCCACCACACCTACCTCTGCAGTGTTCCAGTCATGGCAGGAGGATGTTATGAAAGAAGTACTCCTCAGTTTATCTTTTCCATCTCAAAACTTTGTGTGCCCAAGACTGGCATGGCTGGACCCAAACTAGAACTGGCTGAGGATTTAGGGACATTCAGGGTATGGTGCTCCAGTGGAGCTTGGTAGGGGTCCTGCCTCAGTGGCCTTGGTGCAACAGCCCTTTCCTCTTCCCTTTCAGAGGTCCTGCCCCATTGCCCCTCTGTTCCCCAAAAGTCACGTGTTTCTTGCTTTTGCTGTTCCTTTAGTGGAGGACACTCTGCCTTCATCTTCAGAGGAAGATAGAAATGAATTCTTGTCAATCAAGCGTCAGCTCACTTATCCCTTTCTCAGAGGACTTCCTTAGTGCCCACTTTAAGTATTAGCCTTGTCAGTGTTCATCATGTTTATTTAAGGTAAGCTTGATGAGAGCATGAAGTTCCCTTGTTTTATATCCAATCCAAAGAGCACTTGACCCACGATAGGCACTTAATTAAGTGTTTCACTAGTGGTTGTTTATCTTTTCACTCTTCCCTCCATTGGAAGTTTTCACCTTAGAAGAGTTTGTTGGAAATATCAAACAGTATAAGAAAGGCCATTAGGTACAAAATACTCGTGTTTATGAATTCATGACCAAATTCAATACACAATTTTATATAAAAAGAGGCAGTGTTTCACTAGTGGTTGTTTATCTTTTCACTCTTCCCTCCATTGGAAGTTTTCACCTTAGAAGAGTTTGTTGGAAATATCAAACAGTATAAGAAAGGCCATTAGGTACAAAATACTCGTGTTTATGAATTCATGACCAAATTCAATACACAATTTTATATAAAAAGAGGCATGTGTGTGTTTTTCTCCCCCATCCTCCCATTCTCTTCTAGAGTAGTTCTGAGTGACACGGGTGCAGGAGTGTGTGTTCTTGCTGTGTGACACACTCCTTCCTTCTCGCTTTTATGCCTCAGGCTCAAGCTTGCCCTGCATGAATGTGTCTCCTGCTCTGACTCAAGATTTCTGGGCACCAGGTTCCTGGGGGACTGGAATTCAGCCCCTCCTCCATCCCTCTCGCCCCTGCCCTTCCCTGACTGTGCTGGCCCAGGTCCCCCACAGCCTCCCCAGGTGGTATCTCTCTGGGCTTGCTGGGCTTGCTGGGCTCCCTGGAGGTATGGACTGGCTCTGCCAGAGCTATTGGGAAGGGGTGGTGAGACCCTGCTTGCTGGGATCCTTCTGTGGCCTCTCACTTGTGAGCCTCTTGCCACTTCTGAGCCACCTTCCCTTTCTGTCCCTGCTGGCCTTTCTGCATCCTCATCAGTGGGCCAGATGTCTCAGGCCTGCAACCTCATGGAGACCTAATTCCCCTGCCATTGGATTTCAGATCCTGGCTCTCCCATCCCCCTAGAGTTCTTGGGAGGCCCCCATGGCCCCTCCTACGCCCTTCCCAGAGTGAAGGTGCTGGTGGAGAGCAGCACACCCCACCTCGGAGGCTCCCCTTCACCTCAGCCTCAGCCTGAGCTCAGCAGAAGTGAGCTGACCAGCCAGTAGAGGGCAGCACATGTCTGGTTTCCAAGCCTGCCATCTGGAGGACTTGGAGGGGAGGCAGCCATGGCCTTGAAGCCTAGGGCTCAGACACCATGGGTCACAGCCACTCAAGATGCACTTGACCTGCCACCTCCTGCTCCTTCTCTTAACAAGGCCTTGACCTCAAATCTCTAGGTCTTGGCACCACAAAATTGATGCAGAGTTTCCATTTTTGCGGTGTTTGCTCTGTGCCAGATTATTGGGGGTGGAGCCCCCCCGCACCAGGCCCTGGGACCAAAACCCAGCTCCTCTCCCTAAAGCATCTTTCTTAGATGAGGTGAGTCCTGAGTACTGAGGACAGGAGCTCAGTCTCTCTAGCTCCACCTTCATGAGGGACCCTGTGTTCTGAATCTAACAAGGGTGTGTGGAGTGAGCTACAAAGCAGAATGAGAAAAGGGGGAGAGGGTCAGTTGTGGCCCAGCTTTTCTTCATGGGTCTGCAAGATACTGTCTTAATCCTCCACCATCCTCCAGTCTCCTCCCTCCTCTTCTCTGTACTGGCCTTGGTTTTGCTCCTATTCGATTCCCCCATTTTTCCCTGTTATCACCAACCAGCACTGAGTAAGGTCACGTGCTTCATTATGATCCTTCTTTAGAAGGACTCCTATTCTCCATGTCAGTGCCCTTTTCCCTGACCTTTGACCCCTACCACATCCCACCCCTTCAATACGGTCATATCCTATGGGGTTACCTGCTGAAGTTGAGAACAGTCTGATTCTCGTGAGGGGTCCAACACCATGGTTATTCCTGAGCCCACTGTCCCCACCCCTGCAACCTCATCCCCAGCATGCTGAAGGCACACACCATGTCCTCCAGAGTCAGTCAGTGGGGCCAGGACGTCCTCGGTCACAGCCGGTGACACTGCTTTCCTGAAAAGCATTGGAGTCAATTCTACCACCTTGACCATTGCCTCATCCACATGGGGACCCCCGCTTGGCTTTATAGAAATGAGAGCCATCCAGGGTCTTTTTCTGCTTTTCTTCCTTTGAGGGGATAGAGGCTACAATGTTTTTGTTGATGGTGATTTTGTTCATTTTTATTTGCCTTTTTTTTTTTTTTTTTTTTGCAAAATTTACCCTCTCCCCATAAGAAGCTGTGCTGGCCAGCAGCAGGGGGGGAGGAGCCCAAGGAGCATGGGATTGCTGTACTCTGGTCCCATTACCCTCTACTTTCTCTCCACCTGTTCCAGTGTTTCCTTGGGTTTCCATCTCCAAACCTGAGTGGTAAAGGATGGGGGGAAAGAGAAGTTTCTCATTGCACGAAGAAGCACTGCGTCCAGGGCTGCAGCTCTGAAAATCCTCTGCCACCTTCTCAGGCCTGGTCGCCCACAGCCCCAGAAGAAATGCCAGCGGAGGGCAAGCCTTCCACTTGCGGCTTCTGGCAGCTGCACCACAGGGCTGGAAGCCTGGAGTTGGGCTCTGAGGGCTTAATTTCTACCCTGACTTTTCCAGTGAGGATTTGAGTAGGCTCCACGTGGAAAGGCCCACAATGCCTCTGTAACCCTTCAAGTCCATAGATGGAGACAGAGGCAGAGGTAGGACCCTGCCTGCTGACTGCTGCTTCCTGGGAGAGGGCTGCCTGCACAGACCAGGACACACAGCTTCCCAGCAGGAGAGTTTCCCCTTTGATGCTAGGGTTCTCTGACCCACAGACAAGATGCCACGGTCCTCAGCTCTCTCCCCAGTGCCCGACTCCCAGGAGTTGTCTCCCGGCCGGCCGTGGAATCAGGACCTCTGCACAGTGCCATTGCTCTGGTCCATGAGGCCAGGCTCCCTCCTCTCTGTGCCGAGCTATGTTGGCTGGTGAGAGCAGCTCCACCCAAAGGGTCCTGGTTATGCAAGTCCTCTGTCCCTGGGAGGTGGAGGGGGTGATGCGGAGGATCAGAGGGGCAAAGACAAATGGGGACAACAGCTGTGGGGTCAGAAGAAGGTGACAGCATCTCAGACCACAGCCGAGGAGGAGGATGGGGACGCCGAGGAGGCGGCCGAAGAGGACACTGAGGATGGACTATTCCAGAACAGCCAGCGCCGCTTGGACTGCCGCATCAAGTGCAGATAGTCCTTCTTCTCATGCTCCTTCCAGGCCCGCTGGTAGTGGTCTTCCTCCTTCAGATACCAGATGGGTGGCCACCGATGTTTCTCGAAATACTGCTGGTTTTCTGCGGCATAACAGCAGTAGGGCTGGGTGAGGAAGACACAGGAAGAGGGGCAAGGGGACTCCCACCCCTGCCCCGCTGCCATGGAACATGCCTCTGGTCCTCCTAGGCCCACATGTCAACCCCTGGGGACCAGAAGCAGAAGCCTTACCTTCACTGAGCCCCCAAAGAGAGTCAGTTGCCCAGGGAGTGGAGCCGATGGTCCACACTGGGGAAAGGCATGTCCACTTGTGTTTTCTTCAAAGGCAGAGGGAAGATCCTATCAAGGCTCGGAGAATAAAGCAGGCTGTGACAAGGGATGAGGGAGAAATGGCGAGAAGAGCTGTGGGCAAGAAGATGCTCTGCCTGGCTGGGATGACAGTAGATGCAGCTGGCAGAGCTGAGGTTCTGAGAGGGGAGGTGCAGGGGGTGGGGGTGTGCAGGAGGTCAGATGGGAGGGAAGGCTAGGCTGAGGGGTTTGGACTTATTCTAGAAGGTGTGAGGGCTCCATGGAAGTTTGGAACCAGGGAAGTGAGGCAGTTGGAGCTGTGCTTTAGAAAGAAAATGCTAGAAGGGTGACGAGGAAAGAGCAGGAGTGGGAGAACTGGTAGAGTGCTAGTGGGGAGGAGGGTCGCAGCAAAGCAGACGGTGCCCAGTGAAGACCAAGTGGGGGAGGCCAGCCACACCTCTCCCTGGATCCCATGAATCCTGGATCCCTGGATCCCTGTCAGGCCCCGGGACCTGAATCAATTAGCAGAGACCAAGCCGCAGGGACCCCAGAGGATACCCAGATCTGTGTTGTCCGATCTGTGACTTGTGCCCATTCCTAGGTTATGCACTTAATGTCATGAGTCATGAACAGTATTAAAAACAACTGATAAATTTTTCAATATATGTACTAGGTCACAAGATAAAATGTAATTCTTGATAGCCTAGAGGGGTGGGATGTAGGGATGGGAGGGAGGCTCAAAAGGGAGGGGATATATATATATATAATTATGGCTGATTCATGTTGTTGTTTGGCAGAAACCAACTAACATTGTAAAAATTAACAAACAAACAAAAATGTATTTCTTATGGTGGAGTTTGGTCCAGAAACATCTAAAAAAATACCACCTCTAGTCTGTACCTGTGAAAAGCAGAAGCTCAGAGGGGCAGAGTGAATTGCCCAAGGTCTCTGGTGGGCCGGGCGGGGGGGGGGCTGCCCTCCACACCAGCGGTTTTCCAGGACCCCCTCCACTGGGCTGGGTGCATGTTTTCAGGCTACTCCCCACCCACAGGGGTCTTTGGCAGCCTCTGGGGGCCCTGGGGTCAGGTCAGAGGCTTGGACCCAAGGAGAGGGAGATGACAGATGACGCTGGGGACGCTCACCTGGGGACATGGCCTTCATATCTCGGGGGAACTTGCGACACACATTGTTGTAGTTGGTGCAGATGTGGTGAAGACACCAGCCAGCCGACCGGTATGCACAGTGGAACTGGGAACAGACAGGAGCATGTCTGTGCTGGGACCCCTGTGCCAAGGTCTGCACACAGATGTCTACTTTTGCCTTCAGAGCCAGAGTTTTTGTGCAGGTGGGCAAAGGCCTTGAGTCACAAAGAGCCCACCTCGAGAGGCAAGGCCACACAAAACCATGACGGAATGACATGGATTTGCTCCTTGACACCATCTCCACCTCACCAGTGACCTGCCCCAGCAGCCCCAGAAACCCACAGCATATGAGGCAGCCTCTTACTGGGTCTGCCCTCCTCAGATCTGACTCCTCATCCTCCATGCTGGACCAGAGCAGCCTGCACAAGGTGCTGACAAGCGGGCTTAGAGAGCTGACCTCCCAGGCATATCTGGCATATTTTAACTTCATAAACTAATCTTTAAAATTTTTGGCACCCTGAGGGCTGGTATGGGAGACTTTGCTTGTCTGTTTTGGGTGGCTCAGACAGTAAAGAATCTGCCCGCAATGCAGGACACCTGAGTTCAATCCCTGGGTCAGCAGGATCCCCTTGAGGAGGAAATGGCAACCCACTTCAGTATTCTTGCCTGGAGAATCCCATAGACAGAGGAGCCTGGCAGGCTAAAGTGCATGGGGTCACTGAGAGCCAGACATGACTGAGCAACTAACACTATCACTTGGGAAAATGCAGGTAGGAAGTTCATCTTAGATGGAGAGTCCCCAGTGTGCCTTAAATGACCTCAGCAGGCAGCAACCACGTCTATACAGGGCTCTGGGGTTCCCTCCCTTGCCCAACGGTTGCCTGAAGTCTCCATCTCTTTCTGCCACAGCCAGCCTCTCCTCTTGGCATGCTGAGGTGAATCCTCTGGCCTGGAGGATAAGATGGGTCTGCCCATTGGGGGAACCAAGTCTGTCAATGGGTTTCCTTCCTACCCACCACCTCCCAAACCCTCCCCATTTGCTGCCAACAGGCAGAGCCCAGAGCTGAGAATGTTGGAGAGATTCCTTCCCTGTCATCCTACCTGAGCCAGTTCCAGGAACACAAGGACGTCCGTGTCGATGTCCACCCTCACCTGAGTTGCTTCCATCAGCCCAATCACTGTGGACTGCTGTGTGACACACACACAGCCAGGAATGGGCTGAAGAACCACAGGAGTGGACAGGCTCTTGTTTATCCCCTCCCCGACCCCAGCAGGGGCCCACAGCAGGGCAGAGGGAGCTCCGGGGCAAGTCCCAACACACCAGGAAAGGCCACAGGAGGTTTAAGTCTGCTCCCACCAGTGAGGAAATCAGCATTAGAGCAAGACTTTCCCACTGGAGTGGAGGTGGAAAGTGAAAGAGGAGACTGGAGTAACCTATGAAGTTTTTTTAAGCTACATATGTTGCAGCAAAGAGTTATACAGGTGGGGTGAAAGCCCCCATCCCTGAGAATCAGCCATTGATACTGATGGGAGAGGGTATTAAATCTCAAATTTGCTGAGAACTATGGATTAGAACTAAGGATTAAATCAAGTTGTTCATATTAACTTAAATTTTGTAACAAATTGTGTACTAACCTTGCATTTCATGTTAAGACCTTTCTAGGGATGAAGTAAACACTTTTAGTTCTGAATTTTAACTGTATCAGTATAAACTGATAAAGTATTTTATCTTTAAAAGTAATATGTCTCAGCTGAGTCCATGGAAAAAGACCTAGAATCAACAGCCATCCCAACAGCAAAAGCATTGCTAATGCAGATACTGTGGCCTTGAAATCCCATTTCCAACTACAGGAAGCCAAGACTTCTTAAAGAAATGGCTGACTCCAGGTATGGGGCAGGAAGTGTACATGATGAACCGGGCACATCTTTTCATTCCAGAGCATCAGAAAGCTCCTCTAGAAACTCTGCAGCCAACTTGAAGAGACTTCTACAGGTTAAAGGAACAGTAGTGTATCTGAGTTTCCATAAAGCTAATTGCAGTTATTTAAAACTGACAGCTGGAATCAAGATTGCTGGGAGAAACATCAATAACCTCAGATATGCAGATGGCACCACCCTTATGGCAGAAAGTGAAGAAGAACTAAAGAATGTCTTGATGAAAGTGAAAGAGGAGAGTGAACAAGTTGGCTTAAAACTCAACATTCAGAAAACTAAGGTCATGGCATCTGGTCCCATCACTTCATGGCAAACAGATGGGGAAACGATGGAAATACTGAGAGACTTTATTTTGGAGGGCTCCAAAATCACTGCAGATGGTGACTGATGCCATGAAATTAAAACATGCTTGCTCGTTGGAAGAAAAGCTATGACCAACCTAGACAGCATGTTAAAAAGCAGAGACATTACTTTACCAACAAGGTCCATCTAGTCAAAGCTATGGTTTTTCCAGTATTCATGTATGGATGTGAGAGTTGGACTATAAAGAAGGCTGAGTGCTAAGGAATTGATGCTTTTGAACTGTGGTGTTGGAGAAGACTCTTGAGAGTCCTTTGGACTGCAAGGAGATCAAACCAGTCAATCTTAAAGGAAATAAGTCCTGAATATTCATTGGAAGGACAGATGCTGAACCTGAGACTCCAATACTTTGGCCACTTGATGTGAAGAACCAACTCATTTGAAAAGTACTGATGCTGGGAAAGATTGAAGGCAGGAGGAGAAGGGGACGACAGAGGATGAGATGGCTGGATGGCATCACTGACGTGATAGACATGAGTTTGAGTAGGCTCCAGGAGTTGGTGATGGACAGGGATGCCTGGTATACTGCAGTCCATGGAGTCACCAAGAGTCGAACATTACTGCACAACTGAACTGAACTAAAAACCAATAGAGTATGTTCAAGTCCCAAAATTCATAATCACATGTAATATTAATAACAAAAAGTCAACTGGTCACTCTCAAAGGACGATAGGAAACAAATGTGTATCTTGAAAACTGGTAAACTGGGACTTCCCTGGTGGTCCAGTGGCTAAAACTCTACACTTCCAATGCAGAGGACCCAGGTTCAACCCCTGGTAAGGGAACTAGATCCCACATGCTGCAACTAATGATCCTTCATGCCACCAGTAAGACTCCACTGCAGCCAAATAAGTACCTAAATATAAGAGAAAGGAAAAACACCTGGTAAATTAAAATACCACATATTCACCTGCCTTTCCTACATGAACTATTCTACTGGGAAAACAAACCATAGGTGAGGGTGAGGGAAAGTTTCTCTCCTTTTGAAAGTATTCCAACGGATTAAAAAAAAAAAGACCGAACTGGAATATTACCATTTCACAACACTTAATAAATGAATGGATCCAGGCAATAAAACTCAATGGCTGCTAACACCACAAAAAGAGAGAAAAGCAGATGATCTATGCTTCTTGATGAAAAGCAGAAACAACCTACAAAATGTAGTCTCACCAAAAGAAGACTGGATCTAATCTAGCCTCTAGACCTGAAGGCCAGTTGATAGGAAGGAAATATGGTATAGTACAGAAAGAAGGCAATCAGTAGAAAAATCTAGGTTCCCTAGATCAGAGAGTTTTTCCAACATATTGCTAGGGAAAGTTTTGTTTTTGTTTTTAACAGACAAGGTACTTACAGATTACAAAAACCTTAAAAGATGTATAAAAAATAAAATCATGCTGTAGTGTTTCAGGATGAACATTTGGATGATAAAACTATGAAGAAGAGTAAGGAAGAGTGATCATAAACTCTTAGAGCAACAGGCAGGATGGTTACTTTTGGGGTGGGGGGGCCTGTGGTTGAGAGAGACAGACTGGGGGCTCGGGTGTGGCGAGCAAGGGCCACTTTGGTTTGTTATAATTTATTAAGGTGAACACATATTACATGTTTTTGTGCAGTATTTAACATGTTTAAAATTAAGCTTAAATTAATAACTTCATAGTAAGCTTATATCACAAAACATGTCACCTATTATACAACACTTGGCATTTTCCACTGTTCCTTGACAAGGTGCATAGAAACATATTTTTTAAATGTTTTTTAGTGATTATGAAGCATTTTACAGGAAAGGCCATTCAATGTTATTTTCTATAAGCCTTTCCATGCAGCAGTGAGAGGTAACATTTTTAATGGCTACCTTGCAAAATCCATCCACGTGTGCTTAACCAGTGTGCCTGTTTGACTTGTTTCTGATTGCTTGCTATGATGAAACAAACCTAAAGAAACACCTGAATACATTTTTTTTTTTCCATTTGGGCCATTTCTTTCAAAAGTTATTTAGTCTAAGAGTTTGGACTATTTTCTGTGTTCTGGGAACATTGCACCACTTTTTCAAATTGTTGCAGCTGTGATCTTATTTATTATTTATTTATTTATTTTCTGGTTGCACTGCTCATCGACCTTAGTTCCCTGGCCAGGGATCGAACCCTTGGCCCCTGCAGTGGAAACACAACCTTAACCACCAGACCACCAGGGAATTCTGCAGTTGAAATCTTTAGAAGCCTCTTACTCCCTGCCCTAAAACCCTCAGTGTCCCTTGGCCTGCCTATGCAGGCTCTGCTCTTAACATTTGATTCTGGTCAATCACTTCCACCTCATCCAGGGACCAAGCCCCACCTTTCAACTGATTTCTCATCATAGGATCACTGCTTCCCTCATAGCCAAGTCCCAATCTTGATATCTACCGAGGGCCACAGCAGCTCGAACACCAGGTCCTTCCCTGAACCTCAACTCAGTATCTGAGACTTTGTTCTCTGCCGCCAACCCACCCAAGGACAAACCTGGACATCAATGCCAGTACACGTACCAACACCAACATCAATGGAACGCACATGCTAACTCCAGCTCAGGAGCGCCACCTGTCGGCGGGCACCACGGGCTCCGGACGACTTCTCATCTGCACTCCACCATCTCTCCTCCTGCCCTGGGACCCCAAGCGCTGCTCCTTGGTCTCCCTCCTGCCCTAGTCCCCGCTCCACCCAAGCCTCTGGGATTGGTCCATCCTGAAACCTGAGCTCTAGCTCGCAGGATCTTCCAGGAATCAAAGAATTAGGAGTGACCAACAATTAGGTCAATGTTTACTGTGTTTCTAGAAGAAAGAAAGTGAAGGTGGAAGAGAAGAAGGAAATGAGAAAGGGGAAGAAAAAGTAAAGGAAGAAGGAGATGCAAGGGTAGGAATGAGGGACGATGTCCTGTTCTTTTTGACTTCTTAAGCTTACCTGAGTGTGGCCAAGCTGAGAACCTTGAGCCCTGGCATCTACTGGTGCCCACTTGCTGCACCACAATAACCTCTAGAGAGACCTAGAAGGTGACTCCACCAAGCATCCCTCTCACACATTTCTTGACATCCACGTCCTCACCGCAACCCCAATATGCACCGACGTATCTCATGCTATGTAAACGTATCCCCTTGTTGCTGGCGGCCTGTCCCCTAGAAGGAGACAGGTGAGAAAAGAAATCACGCCTCCCGAGGGGTCCTCTGAGTCCTCCTCCTCCCTGGAGGCCCCTCCCCTGGGATTAGTTACCTGTGAGGGCAACCAAGTGAGGCAGGCAGAGGCAGTTGGCCAGGATGATGAGTTTCATGTTGTCTAGGTCGGGGCTGGAGGTGAACATGCCAGTGTACAGGTACTCCAGCACGGCCCGCATGCAGCTCTTGCTTGTGTAAGGAAATACCACCTGCGGGTGGGAAGGAATGGAGCAGGCTGCAGCAAGGTCCAGCTTTCGGGAAAGAGCAGCAGTTCTGAAGAACTCAGAAGGCTCTGGCCTGGACACTTGGTCTCCTGTAGACAGGCCATCGCCCCTCTGCAGTCCCTGGACCTGCTCAGAATCCCTCCTTCCCCAAAGGCTAGTCTCCCACACCAACAATGCAATGAACCCATCTGCTGAGGACCTGCGAGTAGCGCTCCAACAGCTTTTAAAAGGACCTGGACTCACATTAGCACCCTTCTGGTCTGGAGAAAGCATGAAGGAGTCCTGCTGGTCACCTGCACCTGGGCCCACTCTATCCTTCGGGGAGCAGTGCCAAGTGGGATGTGGATGAACAGAGCGAACACCAGCTGGTCTCTCTGGGCTGCTCGGAGCTACAGCTCTGGGCTTCTGGGATCTCTCCAGAGTGGGAACAACACAGAAACTGCTTTCTCATCAGCCGCCAGCCTCTCCAGGCTGCACTGGGAATTGGCTGGAACTTCACTGCTGCTCCTGTGGCTCTGGAGAGTTCCCATCTCACACTTTGCACATCTCAACCCACTCATGCTTCAGGGAGCAGAGACAACTCCCATCTCAAACTCTCCTCTTCACCTCCCAGAAGGACTCCCTTTCCAGTGTGTGCTAAGTCGCTTAAGTCATGTCTGACTCTGTGCGACTCGACGGACTGTAGTTCCTCTGTCCATGGGATTCTCCAGGGAAGAATCCTGGAAAAGGGTGCCCTTCCCTCCTCCAAAGGATCTTCCTGACCCAGAAATCTTAGGAAATCCCTTCTCTGAGTTAGAGGATGCTATGCTCTAACATTCTTTGTTCAGCCTTTCATTCAAGTGTTTGCTGAGCACTGACTAAGGGCCCAGAGCTGAGAAGGGTACTCAGCAGAAATAAAAGGCCTGATTCTCATACTCAAGGGAAACCTCAGATCAGCTGGAGAAACTTGGTGTGGACCGTTGGAACTTTAAGCAGATTCACAAAGGAGGACACTGTTAACTACAAGGCTGAAGGATGGACAGTGAGTATCACAGTTTTGAGAAGGGTAGAAAGGAGGTCAGACTTGAACTCCAGTCTTGATTTGGCTAGAACTCCCACTGACTCCTGATGTTTACTCTTAGTAATTTTTCTATCTCTTGACTATAAACCCCACTTGATCATGCTCAATTAAGAATTAAAACCAGTTCTATACTGAGGTCTCTTTCCCCCTATTGCAATAGTTTTTGAATAAAAATCTGTTCTTATTGCTTTAAGAAAAAAGTTTTTTCTAAACTATAGAGTTAGGATGTGACCATAATTCCTCATCTTGGTATATTGCAAAGTCCTTGGCTATACAACCATCTCATAAACTTGTCTTGGGCCCATCACTTGGTGGTTTGAACAGAGTCAAGGCTGAAGGTAGTATTGTGAAGTGACAGATGCCTCAGATAGAAAGGAAGTAAACCTCTCTCCCTCCCAGACGTTTCCATCCTAGCCCTACCTCCCTGGTGGAACTCTCCACAAATGGACTACTAAACATGGCAGCCATCCAGTCACAGCTGGAAATCAACAGGGGCTTGTGGGCACTGATGGTGCCATCATCCAGGATGAAGGTCACATCTGTTGGGTGACAGAAGACGCATCATATGAGGATGGGGTGAAAGAATATGGGACAACCAACCCCACGGGTCGACACTGCTCCCGGATAATTGCTTCCTCCTGAAGCCAATCTGTGAGCACCACACGACCATAATCTCAGGCTGGGGGCTCTAGGTTTCAGGAGCAGAGCCATGGTGTCTCCAGGACATTGGTGGCTGAGATGACTCAGAATGCTACTCGGACCAACCCAGATTCTGCAGAAGCCTCCTGGAGGAAACTCCCCTGCCTTTGAGACACCAGCTCCTAAGCCTGTTTCATACCTGAGAAGGTGCCTTTGGCCAAGCACTCCTTAACCTGGTTGGTCCAGCGGACATGGAAGACCTTGGTGATCTCCTGGTTCATGAAGGCCTTGTTGAGGATGTTGGCCACCATCATGTGCAGATCAAAGACATCAAGCAGCTCAGTGATGTGGGCAATGTGCATGAGGTCTCGCTCATTCTTGTCCAGCTCTCCTGTGTACAGGTACTTGAGAACAGCCCAGAAGGGCCCTGGCTGGATGGGCTTGTCCATTTTCACCACCACCATCAGCTGAGATTTGTAAGTCAGTGGGTCTTCTATCATCTCTTCCTGTATGCTCACAAAAGCTTGGCTCCAAGAAGACAGTACTCGACCCCACCTAGGCAGGTACCGTGTGATTTTGGAGTCCCCCAAATAAAGTCTGACACTGTTTTCACTGTTTCCCCATCTACTTCCAGTGAAGTGATGGGACTGGATGCCATGATCTTCATTTTCTGAATGTTGAGCTTTAAGCCAACTTTTTCACTCTCCTCTTTCACTTTCATCAAGAGGCTTTTTAGTTCCTCTTCACTTTCTGCCATAAGGGTGGTGTCATCTGCATATCTGAGGTTATTGATATTCTCCCAGCAATCTTGATTCCAGCTTGTGCTTCTTCCAGCCCAGCATTTCTCATGATGTACTCTGCATATAAGTTAAATAAACAGAGTGACAATATAGAGCTTTGAAGCATTTCTTTTCCTATTTGGAACCAGTCTGTTGTTCCATGTCCAGTTCTAACTATTGCTTCTTGACCTGCATATAAGTTTCTCAAGAGGCAAGTCAGGTGGTCTAGTATTCTCATCTCTTTCAGAATTTTCCACAGTTTATTATGATGCACACAGTCAAAGGCTTGGGCATAGTCAGTAAAGCAGAAATAGGTGTTTTTCTGGAACTCTATTCCTTTTTTGATGATTCAGCAGATGTTGGCAATAAATACTTGTTAACTATTAGAAAGCATATTTAAATATTTTAATTCTATTTAACCTAAGATTAGCATCTTATAGGCACTACTTGACTTGTTTTAGAAGTTTGTGCTAAGAAGTAGTATAATTGTGAGCTCAATTTTCCATTGAATGAATGTGTTTTAAGCAGTTAAATGATCTATTTAAAGGCTCAGACTGAGGAAGGAAAGGGTTTTGGTCAGAATTCCATCAGGATGCACCATGTTTCAACCATAGGCCATTGGTTCTCAAACAGAGATAATTTTCCCTTGGGAGATATTTGTCAATATCTGAAACAATACTGCTAAACACCTACAGTACTCAATACAAATAATCATGTAGTCCAATTGTTAACTTGAGATGATGAGAAAACCGCCTCCAGAGCAGCATTTCCCCAACTTCATTGTGCATAGGCATCATGCAGGATTGTAGCTCTGATGCAGATTGGGATTCATCAGATTCTGGTAGGCCCAGAGATTCTGAAAATCAAAGAAAACTTCTGTTGGTGTTGATACTACAGGTCTTAGTCTGTGGACCACTCTTTGAGTAGCAAGATTCCATCCAAATGGAATGTAGCAGGATACACATTCTTCACAAGTACACATGTAACATTCTCAAGAATAGACCAGTGTTGGGACACAATACAAATCTAAATAAATTTGGAAGACTGAAATTATATTAAGCATTTTTATGACTGTAATGATATGAAACTACAAATGGACTATAAGGAAAAAGCTGGAAAATCACAAATATCTGTACACTAAACAAGATCTACTGAATAATATTGAGTCAATTAAGAAATCAAAGGAATCACAAAAAACCCTGAAGACAAATGAAAATAAAAATATGATATATATTAACCTCTGAGACAAAGAACAGTGTTAATAAGAGAGAAGTTCATAGGAATGCATACCTACTCAAGAAAGATATCTAACAAACTATTTAACTTTACATCTAAAGGAAGTAGCAAAAAAATAGCAAAGAGCCCAAAGTTGGAAGGAAGAAAATAATGAAAGGAAGGAAATGATAAAAATCATAAACAGGAAAATGAAAAAGTACTGACACATTCATCTTTTCATAATAAAAACCTTTATTAAAGTAAACATAATGTGGAAAATGTTAGTGCTTAGTCATGTCCAACTCTTTGCAACCCCATGGACTGTAGCCCACCAGACTCCTCTGTCAATGGAATTCTCCAGGCAAGAACACTGGAACAGATAGCCATTCCTTTTTCCAGAGCATCTTCCTGATCCAGGGATCAAACTTGGGTCTCCTTCATTTCAGGCAGATTCTTTACCATCTAAATCAGTAGGAATGCCATGTAGGTAACATATCAACATAATAAAAACTACTTATGGTAACTGCAAAATTGATATAATACTCAACGTTGAAAAGCTGAATGACTTTCCACTAGAATCTAGACCAAGACTATGATTACCACTCTCACCGTTTCTCTTTAATATAGAATTGGAATGGCATTGAAACATATATAATATCATATATGAAATGAATCGCCAGTCTAGGTTCAACGTGTGATACTGGATGCTTGGAGCTGGTGCACTGAGATGACCCAGAGGGGTGGTATGGGGAGGGAGGAAGGAGGGGGGTTCAGGATGGGGAACATGTGTATACCTGTGGCAGATTCATGTTGATGTGTGGCAAAACCAATACAGTATTGTAAAGTAGTTAACCTCCAATTAAAATAAATAAATTTATACTAAAAGAAGAACTGGAAGACAAGAAAAAGAAATAGAATGTATTCAGATTTTCAAGGAGGAGGTAATGTTGTCATTAAACACAGACAACATGATGCTCTGTATACACATGAAACTCTACATATTCCATACAAAAACTAGTAGAACTGATGAACAGATTCATCAAGATAACAGGATACAAAATTATCATACATAAGTCAGTCACATTTCTTTACATTAACAATGAAATCTCAGAAAGGGAATGTAAACAAGCAATTTCATTTAAAATTGCATCTAAAAAATAGTAAAATACCTCACCAAAGAGGCAAAAGACTTATATACCAAAAACTACAAAACATTAAGAAAGGAAATTTAAAATGATTCAGTACTGGAAAAGACCCTGATGCTCGCAAAGATTGTAGGCAGGAGAAGAAGAAGGTGACAGAGAGTGAGATGGTTGGATAGCATCACTAATTTAATGGACATGAACTTGAGCAAACAACCAGACATGATGAGGGACAGGGAAACCTGGCGTGCTGCAGTTCATGGGTTATGAAGAGTCAAACATGACTAGGCAACTGAACAACAACAAAAATGATTCAAAGAAATTGAAAATTATTTCATGCTCTTGGAATGGAAGAATTAATATTGTTAAATGGACATACTACCCAAAGCAATCTACAGTTTTAAGGTAATTCCTCCCAAAATACCCATGACACTTTTCATAGAACTAGAAAAACTAATCCAACAATATATATGGAACCATGAAAGACCCACAGTTGACAAAGAAATCCTGAGGACAAAAGAACAAAGCAGCAGAAGGCAAAACCTTCCCATATCAGACAATACTATAAAGCTACAGTTATCAAAACTCTGCTATTGGGAAAAATCAGACATGTGGATCAATATAACACAGTAGAGAGCCCAGAAATAAACCCACAGACCTACGGACACTAAATTTTGAAAAAGGAAACAATGGGAAAAAGACAGTCTCTTTGGCAAGTGGTGTTGAGATATCTGGAACAACCACATGTAAATCAATGAAGCGAGAGCCTATTTTACCCCCCCCCCAAATAACAAAAAACAAAAAACTCAAAATGGCTTAAAGACATAAATATAAGTGAAGACACTACGAACCTTCCAAAAAAGATCACAGTCAAAACATTTTCCAACGTAAATCATAGCAATGTTTCCTTAGGTCAGTCTTCCAAGACAATAGATATAAAAGCAAAAATAAACCAGTGTGACTTAATCAAACTTACAAGCTTTTGCTTCCAAAGGCAATAATAAATAAATAGAAAAGACAGCCTATGGACAGGGATAAAATAATTGCAAATGATGTGACCAACAAGGAGTTCATTTAAAAAACATGCAAATTAAATTAAAAAAACTCAATTGAAAAATGCACAGAAGACTTAAATCCACATGCCTCCAAGGGATGGCTGATAGGCACATGCAAAGATGCTCATCATTTCTAAGTATTACAGAAATGCAAATCAACAACAAGGAGGTACAACATCGAACTGGTCAGAAATGTTATCTTTAAAAAGTCATCTAATAACAAATTCTGGAGCGGTCTGGAGGAAAGGGAACCCTCTTTACACTGTTAGTGGGAATGTAAATTGGTGCATCCACTGTAAAAAACAGTAAAATCTGAAAACAGATTAAAAAAAATTTCTTCATGATAGTAGCCCAAGTCCTTCTGCACTCATCCTACAAAAGATACTGAGTGAGTTCCCTGATGATGTCCACAGGTGGAGATGCTTCTGGAGTCCTTGGGTGGGCAGGCCTCAGGTCTGAGTAATCAAGTTGCCTAATTCTCGGGTCCCTGTGGTATGTTTAATGTCTGAGACCATACAAACAAGGGCTGGATCTTGAACTCACCAGGGGAGACTTGGTGCTTGAGTCTGTGGTGGTGAGCATAACATGTAGTTCTATGATCAGGAACGAAATTTTTGTTCAAAGTTGCCAACAAGTGCCAGGGACCCCTGCTATGGGCTTGACTTTTTAATCGGTAAAGTTTGGTTTTATTCTGGTGAAGGCTGAGATCTTTAGTTTGAGGGAGATTTCCTAGAGAATGGGGACTATATGTTGGGTTGGTTCCATGTCAAGCCTGGATGTTGGGTCTCAGGGGCCAGCCTTGATGCTTAGATGAGCCACAAGCCCGTGTCTGAAGGAGACTGCATATACTGTCTTCTGGAGCTTGCATGGACACTGAAAACATGAGGAAGAGCTTGGTGCTGTAGTAAGTTCAGATCTTGTGTTTGCAGGAACTGTTTGGGGTGAAGACCACAAGGGCTAGAGTGACACTATGAAAGACATGGCACTGGAGCATGAAGAGCAGTCAAAGACCTCCTTCACTTGTCTTTCCCCCACTTGGGTGTTTCTCTATTCATCCTGTGATACCTAGATTTGGGGTAGGAGTGGCAAGGATAATGTGATATTACTGTTGCTGCTGCTGCTGCTGCTGCTAAGTCGCTTTTAGTCATGTCCGACTCTGTGTGACCCCATAGATGGCAGCCCACCAGGCTCTGCCATCCCTGGGATTCTCCAGGGATGTGGGGAACTCTCCAGTGGGTTGCCATGTCCTTCTCCAGTGCATGAAAGTGAAAGCTGAAAGTGAAGTCTCTCAGGCATGTCCGACTCTTTGTGACCCCATGGACTGTAGCCTACCAGGTTCCTCCATCCATGAGATTTTCCAGGCAAGAGTACTGCAGTGGGGTGCCATTGCCTTCTCCAGTTTATCACATGGCATACTCTAACTAGTTAAAGGGGGAAAAAATTCTAAATATGCATGACTCAGGGTCAGATTGAATACAGGTAGCTGAGCCACTCTGAACAAGCGTGGATGATATGTCTTCTAACTGGGAAGAAAGCAAAGTGTTACGTATGGCCATAGGAGCAGTGGAATAAATTAAGACAATGTGCATATGATAAAACCATTTTTTCCTGTAAACTAGGTTAACTAGATATAGAAATGAACTAACTATAATTTAGTTTAAGATGGAAGAGCACTATAGCCAGGCACAGATGAGCCTTAGAAACCCTATGTAGAGATAGACAGCTAATTACAGGCTCATGAGGAAACTAACAGAGCTTGGAAAAATTCCAAACCATACCATCCCATTAAATAATAAATACGTTATGTTTTGGGGGTTCCCAGGTGGTGCTAGTGGTAAAGAACTTGCCTGCCAATACAGGAGATATAAGAGACACCAGTGTAATCCCTGGGTCAGGAAGATAAACTGGAGGAGGGCATGGCAGCTCACTCCAGTATTCTTTCCTGGAGAATTCCATGTACGGAAGAGCCTGTGGGCTACAGTCCAGGGGGTCGCAAAGAGTCAGACATGACTGAAGTGACTTAGCATGCATGCACATTACATTTTACCATTTTATTTTAGGATGGCTGATCATGCAACCCACTAAAAAATATAATAATCAAAGTGAATGAAGCAGGAATCTACTGTTTCTTTTAAAAGTGTTTTATTGGAATATAGTTAATTGACAATATTGTGTTAGTTTCAGGTGTGCAGCAAAATGAATCAGTTATACATATAAATATTTAATCTTTTTTGGATTATTGTCCCCGTGTTAGATGATGTTGACACTTGGAGACAGCATTTCTGATTACTTTGTTACTCACTTTTTTTTTAAAATTTTCTTCACAAAATTGTATCAGCTTTAGTCTGATGCCTTAGACCACTTGGGCACCCTGATAGCCTACAGAACTGCATTAAAAAGTGACTTCATTGATATTCCTGTCCAGATACCAAGGAAAGCTTGTAAGGACATATATATTTGTACAAAAAAAAAAACAAACTGTTGACCCTGAATGATTTGAGTAGGCAGAAATTAAGGTTCTTTCATGAATCCTGATCATGAAAACTGAAGGAATTCTACTGTATCACATGGGAGACATGAAGTGGATAATATCACTTACGCTCATTTTGTTTATGACAGTATTTGGAGTGAATTAAGCATTTTATGTAGAACAATGGGAAAAATAATGGTTGTAGGCATCACTACAAGTTTCCAAGCAGGAAGAATAAGATGATTCAATAAGGAAATATAAAACAGTTTCATCAGTCCTTCACCTCAATGAAGAAATCATCTTAGACATTGACGCTGATGTTCCATACTATTTTTAAAAATTTTCTTACAATTTAAGTAAGGTGAAAAGACAGCCTTCTGAATGGGAGAAAATAATAGCAAATGAAGCAACTGACAAACAACTAATCTCAAAGATATACAAGCAACTTATGCACCTCAACTCCAGAAAAACAAATGATCCAATCAAAAAATGGGCCAAAGATCTAAACAGGCATTTCTCCAAAGAAGACATACGGATGGCTAACAAACACATGAAAAGATGCTCAACATCACTCATTATCAGAGAAATGCAAATCAAGACCACAATGAGGTACCACTTCACACCAGTCAGAATGGCTGCGATCCAAAAATCTACAAGCAATAAATGCTGGAGAGGATGTGGAGAAAAGGGAACCCTCTTACACTGTTGGTGGGAATGCAAACTAGTACAGCCATTATGGAAAACAGTGTGGAGATTCCTGAAAAAGAGGGTGGGAAGATCTGGGAGAAGGACAACGAAACATGTATACAATCATATGGGAGATGAAGCACCAGTCTATGTTCAATACAGGATACAGGATGCTTGGGGCCAGTGTATGGGATGAACCGGGGGGATGGGCAGGGAAGGGAGGAGGGAGGGGGCTTTAACATGGGGAGATCGTCCACACCTGTGGCTGATTCATGTCAATGTATGGCAGAACCAATGCAGTGCTGTGAAGTGGAATAAGCATTAAACAAAAAATAAAAATTAAAAAAAAATGCAAAAAAAAAACATTTTTAATCTTTAATGAACTATCTAGACAAAAAATTACAACTGAATCTGAAATGTAAACCCTGAAATATGCATTCATTTGTAGTATGTAAATTTCATTCATAAATGGATAAAACTATGGATATTGTGAATGTTTCAGCATATAGTCTAAGAGATGAACTGCCTGTTCATTAGTCTGTGAAATTCTTGTATATTCCCTTCTCAGTATTCTCTGCTTCCTATATATTATGCTAATACCTCTGTTTCTTACTTTCTCTACCTATGGGTAAGGAGGTTTTCCTTAATTTATTGAGTAGATGTATAGTTTGAAAAGGAACGACATGCATAATATTACAAAGTATAATTTAAAGTTTGTTTCACTATTTTTAATGTCTTCTCTAACTTGAAGGTCATATTAAGTCTATTTATTGCGGTTTCTGGTTCTGTGTAGACTGAAACTGTCAGACATGTATTTGATAATCAGTTTTTTCCAGTAACTATGGTAATCAATGTGGATATAGAGCCTGCTAAGAGAAGAGAATCCTGTTTAGGAGAATAAAACTCAATGGCCTATTTTATATATATATAAAAGACACTAGTATGTTAAACTCCTCATTATCAGGAACACCCATTCAGTAAGTGATATTAAAAAGGAACAATGGACATAGACATAAAAAACCCGTGGTCTCAGGTTTTTCCTCTCTGTAATGTTATAAACGCAACTGAGTTTCCAAGCTTAGGTTTTTGTTTTCGTTTTTTCCAATAGAGTGGTAACTCATGACTAGTCTTTTTAGTAAAAATGAAGACATATTACATGGGGTGATATTTGTCATTTAAGAAGAAATTATTCTTAATAAATTAAGGCCATTCCATGAGATACATGGGGATTTCCAACATTTCATATCAAAGTTTGAGAAAAAAGAAGGGACACAGGAGGAAAGAAAAAGAAGAGAAAGCTTTTGGATATTTTCATTAATAATGAGTAATTACATTGTACAGAGCAGCTGAAAAAAATAAAAATTCTAGGAAATAAATAAAAAGGCAACTTCTACATCAGCAATCTCATTAAAGAATCACAACTACTGACTCTCAAACTTTGAGCCCTGTAGTCATGGGCATTTCTTCAAATCCAGTGTAAATGGCTTTTTTTGGACTCACCATCTCAAAGGGTCTTTTCAGAGCCCCCTTTATGTCTTTGTCTCTCAGACTGTAGATGAAAGGTTTCAGCATGGGTGTGACCAGAGTGAGCATCACCAAGGCAGTATACTTGAGGTGGGGGTAGCAGCAGAGCTAAGGTACACTCCTAGGCTTGTACAAAAGAATAAGGAGACAATTGAGAGGTGAGATGCATTGGTGGAAAATGCTTTATTCTTCCCTGGAGCAGATGAGATTCTGTATACATATATACTGGCTTTTGTAGCAGCAGTGTTAGAGTGACAGGTAGGAAGGCAGAGATTTTAGTGATAGAGTTGGTGGGTAGACTGTTATGGAGGTGCATCCCTTTGTAAAATTGTTTCTAAGTTCTTCTGATTTCTCAGGGAGTTAGGAGTCAAGGGTATCAGTTTACATAGGATGGGGAAAGATGGTGTTTAAAGTATGAAGATACAGAAGACAAGAAATAGTCATTGTGGGGTTTAAAAACAACCAACAGGAGAATGGTGGGAAGAAAAAAAATCAGGAAAGGAAGGAAACAGGGAAGGAAGAGAGGAGGGAGGGATGAAGGGAAGGAGGCATTATAATCCTAGTGTATGGAAAGATTTTGAAAGGAAGGTCATTTTGCTCAAATGTATGTACATTGAGGTGGTGATGACATCCAACGATCTGCCCAGCAAAAATTTAGGGCTTTCAAGTCTTCCTTTCATTCTCAACTTGTTAGTCACCCCCCAGTTCATTTCTTTCCCACCAAGACCACGCACTTTTGATCAGGCATCCATCACAATTCTACTCCTTGTCCTATCAGTTACTTCAAATTAGCCCATCCTTACCTAGCTGATGCACTCAATTGCAACCAAATTCTTCTCCATAGGTATGATCCTGCATGCCTGCTAAATTTTGCTTCCTTTTCTCATTAAGAAAGAACTAGTTTTTCTTCTACTTGTGGTGGACTTGAATTTTTTTTCAGATCATCCTTATTTATTTTTTAATTATAAATTTATTTATTTTAATTGGAGGCTAATTACTTTACAATATTGTATTGGTTTTGCCATATATCAACATGAATCTGTCATGTTTTATAAGCCCCTGGGCACTTCCTCTGCTTGGAAAGAAGTCCTTATTTATTTTTTCCCCTAATCTAACTTCCACCATTAATGCCAACTAATCGCATCTGTATACATCATTAATAAATGACTAATAGCCAGATATCATGATCAGTTATTTAATATTCTCTGACTGTGAAAGCAGAAAAATATTTTATATGTTAGTGGAAATCTTAAAAAATTGAATCTCTTAAGTGTAGATAGAAGTTGAAGTCAAAGCAAAGGAAATACCAGGAAATAATAAGAAAAGCATGGTCTACACCTACAATCTGGTCAAAAACTAGTGATTTCTTACTCCAGTTTCTTTAGCCTGGCAATCATTTACACTTCTTCAACCAGAGGTAAGTTGGCATTTTTAGAGATGCCATCCCAATGAATCTTCTCAGAGCCCTCTTTATGTCTTTATTCCGCAGACTGTAAATGAAAGGGTTCATCATGGGTGTGACCACTGTATACATCACTGAAGCTGTTATATTTGACTGTGAGCTGTGAGTAGAAGCAGGGCTAAGGTACACAGATAAGACTGTACAATAAAATAAGGCAACAACTGAGAGGTGAGATGCACAGGTGGAAAATGCTTTATATTTCCCCTGAGTTGATGGAATTTTTCGTACACAGGAGATTATCTTAGAGTATGAATAAATGATTCCAGTGAATGCACCACCACCCAGGATTGCAGCTGCAAAATATATTACTATGTCATTAAGAAAGGTATCAGAACAGGCACATCGGACAACCTGATTGAGTTCACAGAAAAAGTGAGGGATTTCCAATCCTGTGCAGAAGGACAACTGCAGCATCATTAAGCTTTGTAACAGGGAATTCAGGGCACTCATCGCCCAGGACACCAGAACCAGCAGTCCACAGAGCCGGGGGTTCATCATGACTGCGTAGTGCAGAGGGTAACATATGGCCAAGTAGCGGTCATAGGCCATCACAGTCAAGAGGAAGTTATCCAGCCCTGCGAAGAGTAGGAAAAAGTGTATCTGGCTAATACAGCCTGCATAACTTATATGTTTGCTCTGCCTCTGGATGTTCCACAGCATCTTTGGGATGGTGGTGGAGGTGAAGCAGATGTCTACAAAGGACAGGTTAGAAAGGAAGAAGTACATGGGGGTGTGGAGTTGGGGGTCTGAGCTCACAGCCAGGAAGATGAGCAGGTTTCCAAACACAGTGATCAGGTACATGAAGAGGAAAAGCCCGAATATGAGGGGCTGTAGTTCTGGTTCCTCTGAAAATCCCAGAAGAAGAAATTCTGAAATTTGTGTATCGTTTCCCAATTCCATGTAGTTCAGGGCACTACCTAGCAATAAAAATAATAATAAGACTGATTTAACAGAAACAGATCTTGCTGGCATAATTTAAAATGTACAATTTATATTTTGCAGTCAAAAAATCAACACCTACAGTTTTGGTGTGAAACTTTTCCCTTTTGGGACATCCTCTGATTATAAATTCCTGTTCATCTCTGTCTTTTCACCAAGAGGTCATGTATTGTAAACTTTGAATGAGGGATTCTGACAAAGCACTGAGGCTATATATTGAGTGCTCACCATCTCCTGAATAAGCAGAGTATGCTGCAAGACACAAGTCCCTATAGTCCAATGATGGAGAAAGAATGTAAACAAGTAGAAATATAATAAAATGTCAAATGAAGAAAAGTAGAGAAGGTTATAGAAGATAGTAGTAGAGGTGTTATTTTTTACTGGGTGTTCAGCTAGGCTGGCAAACAATGTAACATTTGAACAGAGATGTCAAGGAAGAAGGTCTGGGGTGTCAAGGTTATCTCAGAAAATGTGGGTCTGGCAGGAGGAAGGGCCAGTGCAAAGACCCTGAGGAAGGCCCTTGTTTCTAATAGTCAAGGCTCAAGTGCAAGTTTGCATGTCAAGGGGAATGACCAAGAGGGAGAGTGATAAGAAATAGAACAGAGTGCTAAGGAATGAAGATATAGGCAGTCCATCATTCACATGTTGTTTTTGCATGTTATAAATTTTGTTGATTTTTGTTTAATATATTTTTGCTCTAATCTTATGATGGCCATCATTCTGATTTTGTATTAATTGAATGGTAATTGCTTTATAGAATTTTGTTGTTTTCTGCCAAATAATATGATGCCACAAGTATACATATGTCCCCTCCTTCTTGAACCTCCCTCCCATCTCCTTCCCCATCCTACCCCTCTAGATTGTTACAAAGGCCTTGTTTGAGTTCCCTGAGTCATACAGCTAATTCCCATTGGCTGTCTATTTTACATATGGCAATGTAAGTTTCTATGTCACTCTCTGCTGTCTGTATTTCAAGGAGAATAATTTGTGTATATGAGTTCAGATCCTCCTGCCATAAGGACTCTCATACCTCACAACACACACACACACACACACACACACACACACACACACACACACACACAAACACACACAGCATCTTCTCAACTTCAGCTGCAAAATTAGAATAGAAATAATACAAGGTGACCTGTCAAAACCAGATTTTCTATACCCTCAATTATGGGGAAGTAGTACTCAAATTCCAGTTATTAAGTTTTCTATGCACAGAGTTGGACACAACTAAAGTGACGCAGCAGCAGCAGCAGCAGCATAGACAGTGAAACGTGGCTCTCCATTTTAATATGATTATTTTCTCTCTTTATTTGATGAAACATTTTAAAAAGTTCAAAAAGCATAGTTGTAGGAAAGAAATAGACTTGAGGGAGAAAAATGACCTAATAAACTCAGGTGGGCTCAGAGAAGGAGATGAGGAGAGAATGGCAACTTCTGTTATTGCCCTGTCCATAGAATTTTCCAGAACACTGAGATGGGTTGCCATTTCCTTCTCCAGGGATCTTCCCCACCCAGGGACTGAACCAGTGTTTCTGGCATCTCTTGCCTCGCAGGAGGATTTTTTTCACCAAGAAGCCCCGCGATGCCCAGAATAACCAGTAAAGCAGCAAAATACCAATTTATTCAAAAGAAAAGGACTGATGTCCTTATGATGCAAAGATAGTTTACTGAATGAAGTAGGAAAATGAGCAAAATGAATGAACACATAATTCAGAATGGTGAATCACTACTGGAGAATGAAGCCAAAATTCTGTAGCTTAAAAGGATGCTCACCCTGTGTGCTTTCTATAAACTTCACATTCACATTGCCCTGCTCTTGGCCACACAGATCTAGTAAACACTGAACTTGACTGTTTCTTTCTTTCTTTCTTTTTTTTTTTTGAAGTTTATTTTATTTTATTTATTTTTTAAATTTTACTTTATTTTACTTTTCAGTATTGTATTGGTTTTGCCATACATCAACATGAATCTGCCACAGAGTCACTATAATACTTCGTCCCTTTTTTCGAGTCTCATTCACTTTCTTACTTGGAAGTGTTCACGCCTCCTTTGTCTTCAAAACCTCCATCTACGTTTTCACATTGCTTGTAGGAAGCTCTTTCATGAACCATTTTTACAATTAATAATTCTAAAGGAAAGGGACATTTCCTCATACATTTCATTTAATTGCATAAGCCATCGATGTCTACTTCTAATTCCTTGTTATTTTCCTATGCTGTGAATAGCTTGACACATGCAATGATGCTGTACTTACTCATGGCCATCCTGACTCCACCCACACCAGACTTAGTTGGAAATGGTAGATGAATAAATATATATCACCTGAACTTGAAAGATTATAGTCCCACAAAATTGCCAAGGCTGAAAGATGAAGGAAGGTTGGACAGAGGCAGGGAAATGCTAGAATAGGTATGGAGGACACACAAAACGAATATTTTCCATATTCTGAGGTGAGGACCTATTAGGGAATTGAATTATCTTTTCTAAGAATTAAATATAATATATTAAATAAAACACAAAATAACTTATCAAAGAGCATCCTTCAGAGTAAGGATATAGACAAAATCATATCAAGATACTCTTTGTTCAGTCCCTTGTATGTTAGTATATCTGTCTGTGTGTGTACATATGTGCTTTTTTCTATATTTGCATATACTGCAATATGCAATGTAAAAGGCATATAAAACAATGTACAAGGCATGTCTTCTTCTCTACATAGTCAAAATATCTGAAATTCATGGCA
This sequence comes from Madoqua kirkii, assembly GCA_006408675.1. Lineage (NCBI taxonomy): Eukaryota > Metazoa > Chordata > Mammalia > Artiodactyla > Bovidae > Madoqua > Madoqua kirkii. Next base: position 42,559 of record SJYC01108813.1, read on the forward strand.
GTATGGGAAGTGTTTCTATTTTTGTTTATTTTTATTTTTTAAGTTGTTTGAATTGGAGTATAGTTGCTTTATAATATTGTGATGGGGAACAGTATGGAGATTGCTTAAAAACTAAGGATAACACTACCAGTTGACCTAACAATCCCACTACTTGGCATAAGCCCTGAGAAAACCATATCTCCTTTTAACATATGATTTATCTCTGAGAACAGTATATCACATTTATACATCTATATGATTGCAATAAGCTTTTTCTTTTATGATTTAATATTCAAATAAACAGAGGCCTCATATTTTATTCAGCTTTGTGTTTTAAAGTGTGTACATTTATATAGAAAAATATTGAGGAAATAATAATTCA
>SJYC01108821.1:0-66379 GCA_006408675.1 Madoqua kirkii
TTTGATTATACTGTGCAGATTGACATGCATGTTTGTGAATGAGCCTAAGAATAAAGTATGTTTGTGTGTATGTGTATATTTGTAAATATAGAAAATATATATAGCACATATTTATAACATTCATGGATGTAAATATGTAGTAGAAAAGAAATTGTGATGCTGTGGGAGTATTATCAAGATTCTATTCCCATAGAAATGGAAAAGTGGTTTTTTAGACTTTTCTGTGCCCACAGAGTCACATTTAATTTCAACCGAATTTTCTTATTTTTATTTCTTTTATTATGTCTGTTATGTGTAAATACCACTGTGGCTGAAATTTATGGGGGTGAAGTGGTCTGAATAGTATCAAGACAAACTGCTTAATTATTTGGCAATCTATTATTTTGGTATTTATGTAAGAACAATTATTATTGATTTATAAGCATAATAGCTTTAATTCAGATACTTCCATGTTTATAATATAGATAGAATTCCTTGCAATTATTTATGACACTTATATTTCAAATATGTTATAGCCCAATTAAAATTATATAAAAGGACAAATGATGTATGCCCAAAAAGATGAAGTTACAGTTAGCTTTGTTAGAATTTAATTTAGGATTTTTGTTTTGTTTTACGATTCACATGGAAAAATACAGACAGATCATTCTCAAGAATGCCTATACCCAAAGAACCTGAAAGAGATCTCTGTAGAAGGAAGCTGAAAGATAGGCTTATTTTAAATAGCTAGATTCAGTCCTTCACTTCCATTAAGGAATATTAAAATATTAACCTATGATACTACATATTGGAGAGAAAACAGCATGGTCTTTGAAAATATTTATGAGAATATAACTTGTGGCAATTCACTTCTGTTTATTTGATGCCATAATTATGAATGATTTTTAAACACTGAAAATCTGAATTATATAATACAGGTATTTGTGTATATACGGTTCTACTGAATTTATGCAAGGATGTGGTTTTGTACTGAAAGAATAACTACCAACTCTCATTTTAGGCAGCATTTCTTTGTAGACATGTTTGCACAGTACAGAGTTATAATATATCAGTAAGATGTTTTAATGGCCTTTGAAATAATAAATCACCCATAAAGGACAAAAGCCGGCACATGACTGCTTTGACATAGAGTTAAGAAGAGATGCCATCATCACAGTTATCCCAGTCGTCTACAATGTATTTAACCAAGTATAGATAGATCTTTAATTATTTTAATATTTAGCCCAACATTTTCAGGACTCAGTTATTTAGAATCATTTATTTGGGATGTGTAGTGATTCTTTTTGAGGTAAGTAGGGGAAGTTAGGAAGACATTTGTCAAGTATTTGAAAATTAAATTTTCAAAAAACTTTGAACTAGAATATTTTAAGTGACAACATTACAGTTTTAATATGAGCCTACCCTTGGGAAAAAGTAATGTGATACTAAATTAGGAAAAAAAAAATGTGACACAAATATGGTAGTGTGCCATAGAGACTAGATACTAAAAGGTCCAGTAATTATAAGCATAAAAGAAGTGAACTCTGTTTAAACATTTTCAACATATGTGTGTGTCTCTACACATACATATATACAGTTGTTTAGAAGTGGAACATGGTATGATAACTCTATTGATTTGTCTGTGTAATAAATGGTGTGTTTTGAAACTTACATATGGTGTGAACATTCTTTCCATCACAATACAAGAAAAAGTCCCTTCTCCCTATAGCTGCTGCTGCTAAGTCGCTACAGTCGTGTCCAACTCTGTGCGACCCCATAGACAGCAGCCCACCAGGCTCCTCCATTCATGGGATTTTCTAGGCAAGAGTACTGGAGTGGGGTGCCATTGCCTTCTCCTCTCCCTATAGCTAGATGAATAAATGTATAGTTCTCAGACTGGCAGGAGACAGGATGCTGTGAATGAGGCAGAGACAGTCCCAGCTAAAGGACGTGAAATTAAGAAATGGTATTTAGTTTTTCCTAGTTGACATAATTTGGAAAGATTAAAGTATGTTCAAATATAGACAGGAAGTGGTTGAGGATACAGAACAAAATGAGCATGATAAAAGAACCTTGAGGATGGAGGAGGAAATAAGACACAGATCATAGGAGATAGAATTAACTATAGATAGCTTTGAGATTCGGAGAAGGCAGTGGCACCCCATTCCAGTACTCTTGCCTGGAAAATGCCATGGACGGAGGAGCCTGGTAGGCTACAGTCCATGGGGTCGCGAAGAATCAGACACGACTGAGCAACTTCATTTTCCCTTTTCACTTTCATGCATTGGAGAAGGAAATGGCAACCCACTCCAGTATTCTTGCCTGGAGAATCCCAGGGATGGGGGAGCCTGGTGGGCTGCCATCCATGGGGTCGCACAGAGTCGGACACGACTGAAGCGACTTAGCAGCAGCAGCAGCACTGAGGCTGCAAATCTCACAAATGAGTCCTTCAGCTGAAACATTTAGAGAACTTGGCTGACCTATTTGGATTTGTCACATTGGTTCCTACTGGCATTTGGGGTGGACAGTAATTCATTGTCAGAGAAGGCAATGGCAGCCCACTCCAGTGTTCTTGCCTGGAAAATCCCAGGGACAGGGGAGCGTGGTGGGCTGCCATCTATGGGGTTGCACAGAGTCGGACATAACTGAAGCGAATTAGCAGCAGCAGCAGCGGCAGCAGTAATTCATGGTGCAGACTGTATTATACATTTCAATCCATTAAGCATCTCGGGCCACCACCCACTAAACTCCAGGAGGACCCTTCAGTTGTAACAATAACAAATATCCTAACAAATTTACACCTCTCTAAATTAGGGAAGTGAAAGTGAAGTCGCTCAGTCCTGTTCCACTCTTTGTGACCCAATGGTCTGTAGCCTACCAGGCTCCTTCGTCCATGGGATTTTGCAGGCAAGAATACTGGAGTGGGTTGCCATTTCCTTCTCCAGGCGGTCTTCTCGACCCAGGTATGGAACCCTGGTCTCTCGCATTGAGGGCAGATGCTTTACCCTCTGAGCCACCAGGGAAGCCCCAAATTAGGGAACTACTACCCCCTAATATAGAACCACTGAGGAACACCCATAAATATGATCCCAAGCAACCAATGTTAGTGCTGCCCGCAAGTGCAGACTTGAATTGCTCGGGGTCATAAATGCGCTATTCTAAGGTCTACTGTATTATCTGATACAGTAGCCACAATCCTATCCACATGAGTATTTAAATTTAAATATAAATTAGTTAAAATCAAATATTCAGTTTCTCAGTTGAGCTAGTCATGGTCCAAGTGCTGAACAGCTACATATGGACGACAGTTACAGAATATTTCCATCATCTCAGAAATTCCTACTGGACTGAGTTAGTCCTCACCCTCAGTACCTACAAATTTCTTCCCTAGTCAACCAGTTATCATTATAATAAAATGTGAAAAGGGTTGGTAAACACTCCATGAAATTTGAAGTTGATGAACTGGTTAAAGCCAAAATCCACTGTAAGTCAAACACACAGTGAAGTTGAGAAGTTGTGGTAGAGATGTAACATTTTTTAAAAAAATCTGTTCCTGCAATGATTCCACTAATTAGTCAATATTTTATATTTGACAGATAAAATAAGATATTGTGTAACTCCTGTTCTTGAAGAAACTGACTCAGCTCCTCACCATGCATCACTGACAAATTCTGCATTTCTTGGGCTTGAGAAGGTGAGAACAATAAGTTGCTCTCCATTGGAAAGCAGCATGATTAGAACTGCATTTTCAAACATTATTTAGCAAACACATTTCAGAAACTTAGAGAGAGCATCTTAAGTACCATTTGGTTAGAACACAGTTTCCAAATACAGTTTCAGAACTTGGCATCACTTCACTCTTTTCTCCCTTAAATCATTTTTCTGGAAACATATGTAATATTTCTTACTCAAAGTATCTGACAGCCAAGAAATTCAATTATTCCAAGTCCATAAATCACAGGTTGTCAGTTACTCATAGCAGAGGAAACTAATTCAGAAATTGCTGGAAATGTGGATGCCTAGTAAAGTATTTTTTAAAACTCTTTTTTGCCAGGAAAATTATCTACTGAATACATAATCTCTTATTAGGGATGTATTTCCCAAGAAATATATTGTGAAAAGTCAAATTCTAGATCTAAAAAAATGTGTTGCACTATTTTAATAGTTTAGAATTATCTGCATCAACTAATTATAGGTAGTTCACATTCATTTAATTAGGAATCTTTAAAACTAGGAACATTTTTCACTTTCCTTTTCATGAGCTGAAGACTTCGTGATTTCCAGGGTTTTCCTACCTTAACATCCAAAGACTCTGCTTCTGTTGGCACGCAAGGTGCTGCAAACCTTGCCCCCCACCCCAAGCCAAAATGTATTGTGGCACTAAAAATTGCTAGAGAGGCTCTGGGAGCTTCACAGAAAAACCCTAAATCTTGTGAAAGCTGCATTGTCTCTTGTTGATTACTTTATTCTTAGGATATTGGTCCCCACCTACTCACTAAGACAGAGGACCTCAATCGTCCTTCAACAATATCTGGAGCTGGGGCTGGAAGAAATCCCTTGGGCCCTCCAAGCTTACTGCCCAGGAAAGAAGACCACAGTTTCCTCCGTGGGTGGCTGGATCAGCCAACGCTGTCCCTCACTCTGTCTGTAATGGCCAGTCAGCCAAGGAAAGAGGTAACACTGAATCTTATTCCCTTCAGTAGACTCGAAGTGCTCCCTCCAGGCTGCTAGAGGTCCACTGCCCCCATCACCATCCCCAGAGTTCTTTATGATTGGGACATATCTTTTTTCTGTCCTAAGTATATTAGTACTTTCACACAAATATCTGAGAAAAATAGAAAAGAATGAAAGAAAGATGCTGTGTCCTTTATAGTACAACAAATTGCAGGGAAGTTTTCAAGTCCTAATAGGCGATGTTAGCATCTTGCTATCTGTGAGTAAATCCTGTGGTGGTGCAGCATTTCTGAAGGGCTGTTATACTGTCCATTGTCCATATAAATGTGAATATTCCTCTATCGTACTAGTAGTATTTATTCTATTTAAAATAAGGAAAAGGTGGGAAGACATCAATATTTCACCTGAAAGGTGAGATCATATCTGGCTCACCCCATATGAACCACTCCCCTTGATGGTTCTGCTGCTTCTGATTTCGATCCAAGTACCTGCTCTGTGGTGCTGGGGTGATTTCCGTTTCTGGCTCCTGCACTAGGCCCTGAGACTTTATCTGACTGGTTGTCAAGCTTTGACTTCACTCTTAGCAAACAGGACTTCAACAAACTAGGTTCCTGGTAAACAAGCTTGTGCTCAAACCGAAAACAGGAATTCAGAGGAAGGATCTCACGTAAATAACGGGAAAGCTTGAGTTCTCTATACCTTGAATGTAAAAAGGTTGAAAAATCTAGGTGGTCATCGGAGACAGGCCGGGAGCTAGCTACAAGTGAGAAACCAAGGCGAGATCATTTCTGCTCCGTCCCACCATCCCCAAGCTTCATAAGGGGATTGGACTAGTAGTCTATAAAGAAAACTAATTTGAAACTGAACAAAAGTCTGCTTTTATATGTTAGTTCTGTTCATTTCTTGTACTTTCTTTTTCTTTTTCAGTCTCTAGTTTGGCCTACTCATCTGCACCCAAAAATATCAAAGACGTTTTATTCAAGTAGAGCTAACACTATCAGCAAGTGTCATTCTAAAGTAAATATGGTACATGACAATAGGAATCACAACAAGCAATGTCAAGGGAAAGTGAGAAACAGGGGAGAGAGTTGCTTTCAGTAAGTCCTTTATCCTCCTCACCCGAAAATACCTATTTCAGCGTGAATTTTGGAGTTCCAGAGTTTTATTTTACTGACAAATGTGGCTTTTACGTACTATCTTCCCTTGTAAATTCTGTGCACTGTGGCATTTTTTTCACAAGTGGGAAAGTCCACTTTGTCACTGGATAAAGATAAATTTACTACTTTAATAATTTGCAAAGAGCACAGAAGTATCAAGAGCATCTTATAGTCATAAGAGGAAGTGGAGAATATGATCCGTTAGTATGCATTTTGTGTAATGACTTGAGAGTATATTTTATATTAAAATGCACCATGTTTAAATTTCATTTTATCTACATTCTACTCTCAGACTTCCACACAGTGTTCTTTGGAATATATTTAACGTCTAAGACCTGCAAGTTCTCACCTACACAAACTCTGCAGCCAGGAAGTTCTTTATTAAACTACAGCTTTAAGGTACCACTCAAAAAACAGAAAGGGAAACTGTTTTCTTTATGTTCTGCAGGAAGCTAAAGACAGATGGAAATAGACAATTTCCATGGACACCCTTGCAATCACCATTATTAATTTTATTGGCCAGATTCCTCAGATTTGAAAGCCTTGAAAGAGGGGTGTTGAAACTGTCTCATAACACCTAATTAAGAAGGAAATAGAGGCTTAAGAGACGCACTGACTCTCCTTTTCATCAAAGGATAGTAAGTTATATAAAGAAAGCACCAAATCCTCAGTAGGTAACCCAGCCTTTCTGATACCTTCTTAACCTCTTCCCAATGGTCACCAGCGCACACAGCTACACATGTACACCCACATGCACAAATGCATGCCCCGGATTAATTAAGCCAGTCCTTTTAAACTAGAATGTTTCCTGGTAATGACTGATAGATACCTAGATAGATACTTGCAACCTCAGGTAAGTGAAGCTAAAAGATTTATATGATTTTATCATTTTACACAAGTCCATATTTTAAAGTTCACATTTAAACAAATACACACATACAAATTATACATATATATAGAGAGAGGAAATTCTAACACACACGTCCCTAGATAATAGTCAGAATATCTGAGCTATGGACAGGAGATTAAGCATAAAGATCACGATGTTTTAACACTATTATATGTTACCACAAAAGTCAGACACAAATAATTACATTTTCTAGAGAGTGAAAATACAATGAATCCTTATGATTTTTGCTCTTATTACCCTCATAAGCACCTAATATAATTTACAAATAGTCTATTTATTAAAACTGTTTATATATTACAGATGAGAAAAAAGTTGTCTCTGTGCTGAAGTAGCTGAGTAAACACTGATTGTTCATGGAAGGGTAGTTTATGTAATCTTTGATAAATTTTGAATTAATAAAAATTCAAATAGTAACAGAATTGAAACATAGTAGTGATAGTAGTGTTTAGGATAAAATGATCACATTGATGAAAAATTTTGTATATCTTCTCTTTTTAAAAAAAATTGTGCCTGGGTATATTTGTTGTTAATTTAAATGACTCTTATCTCAGGGACAAAATTGCAGGAAAATTTGGCTTTGCCTTAGAGAAAATAGAACATACACCGGTATTGATGCAAATAAGAATAATACATGTTTTGCAGAAAATTATTTTCCTTCATGAAGATTGTTCTCTACTCCCGGGAAATAATCCTGTCTTGACTTGGTCTGTATTTGTTTCATTGGTTGTAATGCAAAATGTACCATAATGTTATCCCTTTCAGTACAATGCAAAGGGGAACATAAACCGCAATTCTTTGGGTGTGAGAAATGCTTGGAAATGAGGTCATGGCTTCTAACCTTCTGAGTCATGTTCTTTATTTGAAAGAACTGTGTTTGAGCACTAAATAATAAGAAAGGAATAATCAACTACATGGTTGATTATTACTGTATTTACATCAGTGACACCTGAGCAAAAGTCATAAATTCAGAGCCTCTCTTCTGTATTTCAAGCTGCTTTAGAAGCTTTGGTTCTCATATTTCAGCAGGTATTTATTCACCTGGGCTTCATCCCAGAATTGTGATTTCACTTAGGCCTGGGTGTGGCCTAAGAGCCTGCATATCCCCTCTCAGGGGATGGAGCTGTTGCTGGGCCAGGGACCTGACTTCGAGGGTCACCAATAAAATGTAACTTCATTAAAACAGTCAGGTCTTACCTTTTAGGCAGATGTATTTGAGTCATCGCATTTCTATGTATTTCAGCAATAGCTATAGCTTGCAAAATATACAATCTACTATATTCAACTTTTTCTTAACTGCAAGCACAGTGTACATTTGTTAGTTCAACACTCTAAGAAGCCAGTAGGAAGGGCTTTCAGAGTCAAAACTTGACCTTACATTCTTCACTGAAGGATTTCACGTAAAAACCAGCTGTCAATAAATAGTTGCCTTGGTTTTTGCCATTCTTACAGTACTTTGGGCTAAAGCAAAGCTTTATAAACTTAAAGCTCATGATTGCCATCTGCTGACACGTTTGTGAATTACACGTAGTCGGCAGGGTTGGTATATATTGTGTTCAGATTTGGGGGTTTTGTATCTTCCTTTCCAAAAACCATTAGGTAAATTTTATATCTGACTTTATACATGTATTTTCCCTAATTAATGTATTTCACAATTTATTGAACAACTAAAATAAAACTGTTTACAAGTTGAACACATTTATTTCAAACAGCTAGTCTGTACTGAAACTATTTTAATTTTTCCTATAACAAAGTGAAATTATAAATTTGTCATCTCGGTATACATAGTTCATATCTAGAGTGAATTTTATCAATAGATTTTTTATTTTAAGAGGATATATTTAAATATTTAATTGCTTTACCCTGAATCAAATGTTTATGTAATAATTAGATTGCTTACAATGGCAGTATATTGAAGAGGAGCTGAAATTAATCATGCCAACTCCTATATATATATATATATATATATATTCTAGCAGTGGAGCCAAGGCATTTTCCAGGTTTTAGTCATAATCTTTTCCAAATTTTCCTCTTTAGTGCTGGGCTTTGCATTGCTGTTCATTCAAAAAGATCATAAGCTTCTGCTCTCATGTTCAACTTTACAAACTTAATGAAACTGAATCAAACATTAAACTGAAGCGTCAGTCAAGGACTCCAGAAAGAATCATTTAGTATAAACACTTTTTGTGCTTAGTACTGCATTGTCATTATCTCCTTTAATCCGCACAAGTTTCCATACCTTTATGGTACAAAACTTTGGCCACCTCATGCGAAGAGTCGACTCATTGGAAAAGACTCTTGATGCTGGGAGGGATTGGAGGCAGGAGGAAAAGGGGACGACAGAGGTTGAAATGGCTGGATGCATCACCAACTTGATGGACGTGAGTTTGTGTGAACTCCGGGAATTGGTGATGGATAGGGAGGCCTGGTGTGCTGCGATTCATGGGGTCGCAAAGAGTCGGACACAACTGAGTGACTGAACTGAACCAAACAGTACAAATTATGAAGCTGAAGTTTACAAAGGCTAGACAAGTTTTCAAAGGTCACAGAGCAAAGACTGATACCTAAAACAGCCTGACTGTGGCATCTGGCTCCTGCAAGCCAGGCCATTTTGCCTGAATTATTTTCTGCCAGACTACCAGACTCAATACTTTGGCCAAGACCAGTGCTCTTTTGACATCTTCCCAAGTCTGTTACAATGGTAGTGTTTACCACTCTGATGGTTTTAGGCAGAGGATGAGTGAAATAAGCAATCCATTTTACTGACTCGCAATTTCTTCCTTTATCAGCATTGCCATGTGTCCACAAAAAGTGTGGATTTTTAGTAATTCAAAGCATGAGTTGTGAAATAAGTCATGCCTCAGTTAGAGTCCTTAACTGATTAACATCTCTGTCTCCTTAGTAAAGTGAATCATTCACTCAAGTAATACATTCTAAGCAGTCAGTGACTTCCTTTAAAAAAGAAAGAAAGAAACATGACTTTTGAACCCAGGCTTTTCACCTTGCACTATATTAAATCATCTAAAAATAAAAGGTTTCTTGTAATAACCAAAGAATGCTCAAACTACCGCACAATTGCACTCATCTCACACGCTAGTAAAGTAATGCTCAAAATTCTCCAAGCCAGGCTTCAGCAATACATGAACTGTAAACTTCCAGATGTTTAAACTGGTTTTAGAAAAGGCAGAAGAACCAGAGATCAAATTGCCAACATCCGCTGGGTCATGGAAAAAGCAAGAGAGTTCCAGAAAAACATCTATTTCTGCTTTATTGACTATGCCAAAGCCTTTGACTGTGTGGATCACAATAAACTCTGGAAAATTCTGAGATAAAGTGAGGTGAGGTAAAGTCACTCAGTCGTGTCCGACTCTGTGCAACCCCATGGACTGTAACCTACTAGGCTTCTCTGTCCATGGGATTCTCCAGGCAGGCATACTAGAGTGGATTGCCATTTCCTTCTCCAGGGGATCTTCCCAACCCAGGGATCGAACCCAGGTCTCCCGCATTGGAGGCAGACGCTTTAACCTATGAGCCACCAGGGAAGCCCTTCTGAAGGAGATAGGTATACTAGACCACCTGACCTGCCTCTAGAGAAACCTGTATGCAGGTCAGGAAGCAACAGTTAGAACTGGACTTGGAACAATAGATTGGTTCCAAATAAGATGAGGAGTACGTCAAGGCTGTATATTGTCACCCTGCTTATTTAACTTCTACACAGAGTACATCATGAGAAATGCTGGGCTGGAAGAAGCACAAGCTGGAGTCAAGATTGTGGGGAGAAATATCAATAACCTCAGATATGCAGATGACACCACCCATATGGCAGAAAGTGAAGAGGAACTCAAAAGCCTTTTGATGAAAGAGGAGAGTGAAAAAGTTGGTTTAAAGCTCAACATTCAGAAAACGAAGGTCATGGTATCTGGTCCCATCACTTCATTGGAAATAGATGGGGAAACAGTGTCAGACTTTATCTTTTTGGCTCCAAAACCACTGCAGATGGTGACTGCAGCCATGAAATTAAAAGATGCTTACTCCTTGGAAAGAAAGTTATGACCAACCTAGATAGCATATTGAAAAGCAGAGACATTACTTTGCCAACAAACGTCCGTCAAGTCAAGGCTATGGTTTTTCTAGTAGTCATGTATGGATGTGAGAGTTGGACTGTGAAGAAGGCTGAGCACCGAAAAACTGATGCTTTTGAACTGGTGTTGGAGAAGATTCTTGAGAGTCCCTTGGACTGCAAGGAGATCCAACCAGTCCATTCTAAATGAGATCAGTCCTGGGTGTTCACTGGAAGGACTGATGCTGAGGCTGAAACTCCCAATATTTGGCTACCTCATGCAAAGTGTTGACTCACTGGAAAAGACTCTGATGCTGGGAAGGATTGGGGGCAGGAGGAGAAGGGGACAACAGAGGATGAGATGGCTGGATGGCATCACCGACTTGATGCACATGAGTTTGGGTGAACTCCGGGAGTTGGTGATGGACAGGGAGGCCTGGCGTGCTGCGATTCATAGGGTCGCAAAGAGTCAAACACAACTGAGCGACTGAACTGAGCTGAAGAGTAATAACCAAAATCTTCAACAACAGGAGGGATCTCATGGTACTTGTTTTTTTTCCTTCCCTGGGGTGGTGGGTGGAACAGGTTAATTTGGGAAAGTCCCTCCATGATGGTCAACATTTACAGGCAGGCTGAATCACTTTTATCTCTTGAAATCATGACACATGTGGATAGTGGCTAACAGTCAAAGCAGATTTAAGAGACTAAAAACTAAAGTTTTCAAAGTCAAATAAGAAAATTGCCTTTAAACATCCAAAGAGTTACAAAATTACTTCATATTTTACATTTGTGTAAAATCATTACTGGAGTAGTTGATTTCAGGTAAGTTTTGTTTTGACTTAATTGTTCTGATGTCCAACTGGTTTTTGTTTGTATGTTTGTTTGTTTGTTTGTTTGTTGGGGTTTTTTTGGTTGTGTTATTGTTTCAGTAAATTGTGTTTGGGAAAATTGTTTTTATTCATGTTTTATCATCTGCAGACAATCTAGATACATCTTCACCTCAAAGAGAGGTTTTGACCAAATTGCTCTGGAATGCCCCCTAGGCATCAGGGGATTTTAAGGTTCTGCCAGGTTGAGAATACTGGGCTACAGAGTCTAACACAGGGAGGCTACCTTTGCAACAAAATCAAGGTAAAGGCAAGGTAATCATTTGCAAATGTAACATATTTACCATTGGGCTTTGGGAGCAGTTTTATCCCATTCTCATCTCATGCTAAATTTGGAGTCAGTTAAAGTAAAAATAAAATTTTAAAAAAGTACTAAAGAAAATGCTTTTCATTTACCTTATTTAAACCTTCTCTAATGTCTATAGTATACTGATTTTACAAGTGGAAAACAGGTATCGAGAGATTAGATATTTTCACAGTACCTAGGGCACATGGGAGGGTGTTATTCTCAAACCACTAATTGATATACATTTCTGTTGGCACTTGGGATCTAGGCATAAACCTGTATTAGATGCAGATTTCATCACTTAGTCTGTAAGCTCTTCATCACCTGATATTTTATTCATTCATTTATGCATTTATACATTCATTCATGCATCGTGTCGACAAGAAATTAATAGTCAATCTAAGGAAGAAATGGAAAAATTTTTTCAGGCCTATTTGAGGTTTATAAACCTGGGAGACACCTTTCAGAAAGCTCTGGGTGTTGGGGCCAGTGTGAGGAAAGCAGGAGAGACTCCATCTTGAAGCTGGTCATGCACCTTACAGACAGGATGTGAACGGGGCCTGAACCCTGCCCAGGAGGGAGGAAGCTGTTGCTAGCGAAAACCAGGTCTCCTGGAGACTTCCTTCCCTACAGATGGCAAATGGAGATTGTAGCTGAGGTCAGGCTGCCCCTGTTAGACTCACCATGGAGACATCCCCCTTTGATGTATAATCATTGTTTCCCACTCTTTAACCTAAATTGTTAGTTCTCCTAGCACCTACTTGTAAAACTCAGTCATATACAACAAAAGAGGTTGCTAACAAGTAACCAGTCACATGGGCAGGGTGGGGAGTGTATAAAACCGGGTCCATCAGAAACATCAGGGTCCTTGTTGGGAACAACATGAGGAGTGGTCTCCCTGTTGAGGGCAAAGCACAGTTACATACTATACGTTTTTGAGACGAAGGGTTGTACATCATATGATGCACTGACAGTTTATACAGTCCAGATACGCACTTTCAAAATGAGCAGGGAGTCATCGTGGCCCCTTACAGGATTATGGTGGAAGGTTATCACTAAAGGGGAGGGGGAAGCCCAAACCAGCAGAGAAAATTGTTACGTTTAAATTTTTCCTGTCTTGCCATAAAGTATGAATTTTCTTCCTTCCTTTTTTTTTTTTTTTTTTCAGTCATAAGGGCGCTGCAGTGGTGAACTAGACTGATATCAGGGTCCCAATCTTAGTGAGCTGGGGTCTATGGAAGGCACAGGAAGAAGGCCAGGCAATTAACATAAAATTAACATAAAACAAGAGCTTGAAGGTGGTAACTTACAAAGATGGAGAGCCACCTTTAGGTGGGGAAGAGAAATACGGTGGTAGCAAACTATGCAGGGGGCGGGGGTGGAGTGGGGTGGGCTGTTGCTGTTTCCCTGGTGGCTCAGTGGCAAAGAAATCTGCCAATGCTTGGCGACTCCAGTTGGATCCCTGGGTTCAGAAGTTGGGAAGATTCCCTGGAGAAGGGAATGGCAACCCACTCCAGTATTCTTGCCTGGGAAATCCCATGGACAGAGGAGCCTGAAGGGCTACAGTCCATGTGGTTAGCAACACAACAACAACAAACTATGCAGAGGAAATGAATGTAAAATCTAAGCTGAAATTTCCCCAATGAGAGAAGCTACCCTTTTCCCAGATAGAAGGAGCAGCCTCAGAGCGAAGAGCAGGAGAGGAAGAGGGGGAGGGGGGGAAAGGATGAGGGAGGTAGTGGGAGGGGCAGAGGTGGGTGGAAAGCGGGTCACTGAACAGGGGTGTGGCAGCCCGCTCCAGCGTTCTTGCCCGGAGAATCCCAGGGACGGGGGAGCCTGGTGGGCTGCCGTCTATGGGGTCACACAGAGTCGGCCGCGACTGAAGAGATTAGCAGCTGAGTGTGTAAAGCGAGGAGTGGGTAATGAAAATGCTGGGTGCAAATCATAAAATGGCTTGGTAGTTAATAGCCAGATTAAGGAGTTTGGGTTATCCTTTGGAAGACGAGGCGCCTGTGTGGGGCCTTAAACAAGGCAAGTCATGGTCGTATTTGTGTTTCAGAGATCTGGTTGCGCTTGGCCATGAAACTAAGCTTCCGCACGCAGCTCTCTAGTTTTGGAAGCATGGACTGAGAGAAATGTCCGAACAGAGGGACGTTTCAGCTTTGGGTCCCACAGGTGTTCGGGCCTGTGTGATGTCTGGAAGGTACCAGAGAGGCCCCAAGGATGACAGCTGGATAGAGCCCTTTGGAAAGAGGGGTATGTATTATTTCCCAAATTAGTGATCACAGAATGAGGAGAAAAACTGATCTGGAGAGAGACGGAGGGTTCGTTTTCAGAAGGGTTGCATTTGAGACATCTGGACTGTTTTTTAGGATTGGATTCTCTGCAGGAAATACATTCCATAAATATTTTTAAATTTATAATTGCACAGTCTAACCTTGTAAATCTACCAAATCACCTCACTACTGGATATGATCAAAGTGTGAAACCCTATTAAATCTACATTCTAAATCTATTGAGGGCGTTAACTAAAACAGGTTATGCTCCCTGAAGAGATGAGGTGATGGTTGGCTTTAAAGAATGCTCAATCCACAGGTTCCTAGCTTCACAGTGGTTCAAGTTTGGGGGGGGACGGTTGCCCCCTGCTGTTAAGAACTGAAAACTGCAGCCCCGGGAGAGAAAACTTCCTAGGGGCGTGGTAGCTGATGGCTGACGTAAAAGGCGGCGTCCGGATAGGCGGTTATTGACTGCGTCATTAGTGCGCGCCGTGGGAAACCTAGCTAGCCGCATGGCTGAGGGTTGCTCAGTGGCCCCCCGGCCGAAGGCGGCCTCAGAAGGGCCGGCCGGCGTCTTGCCTTGCCTAGAATTGCCTACCTACGCAGCTGCTTGTGCGCTTGTGAACAGCCGCTACTCCTGCCTGGTGGCAGGGCCGCACCGAAGACACATCGCCCTATCGCCGCGCTATCTTAACAAGAAACGCACCGGTATTCAAGAACAGCTCAATGCAGAGCTCCTGCGCTATTCCGAGAGGTACTGGTGTCTCCCATGTTTTGTTCCCAGAGCGGACATAATGTTAACGTTAATAATCTTAACTTTGCTTGTCGCTCCTTTGAGACACGGGACGGGGCAGCAGGGGGACGTTTAGTGGCCACAGAACGAGGTCGCCGCAGCTACCGCGAGTTTAGCCCCGGGGCATCCTGGAGTCGCAGCCCACCTCGGGAGACTAGTGCCTCCCTGGTCAAGATCTGTGCCGAGGCCATTTCGTAGGCAGGAAAGAAAACGTTACGGTGACAGGAATTGTGTCAGCGGAGGGGGTAAAGAAGCTCGCTGCAAGACAGTTAAAGACAAAAAGACCAGGGGTCTGCAGACCGGCGAGTTCATGTTTTGTCATTTTAAGATGAAAGTTTGGAATGCAGTAGTTAAAAACATTCTCACTATATAGAAAATTATACGCGAAGCGTTAATACTTCGTTTAATTATTTATAAACCACGAAGGTTGGTTTTGTTTAGACCCTGGTTCTTTCCCAGGGTTTTTTTCTCTTGGACCTGATCAGGGATGGAGAAATACTATTAACCTTGTTTGCTTTTTAAGAATAGGAAAGCCTGATGCTTTTGAAGTTGAAAAAAAACCTAGTGCATTTAAAGTAAGATATTGGAAAATGACTTGGGCAAAGTTTCTCAAGGGATCCTGAACCCTACACAGATTAAGGATTTAGAATATACAGCTTCCTCCAAGCACCTGCACACACTTTAACTTGTGGGTCTATTTTGAATACTAGAGGATTGGTGAATAAAACCAAAGAAACAAACAAGACCCTTATTTCAGGAGCTACAAGGGCTAGTAAAAGAGATGTAGGCCAGATAAATCCAATGAAATGTTAAAATCTGACAAATCTAAGTTATAGTCAAGAGTGGTGAATTGGATCTTTGGACCTTTGAGAACAACTTGATAGGAGGAGGGTACTTCTGAGATAGTAGAATTCTGGGCAAAAAGAGTGGCATAAACAAATGGATACTGGTTGTGCAATAGAGTACTTTGACCAGATAATTGTGAGCACTTTATAACTAAAGTTTATATATCTGGTGTGCTGCGATTCATGGGGTCGCAAAGAGTCGGACACGACTGAGCGACTGAACTGAACTGAACTGATATATCAGGAGAAAAACATTGGGTACAGCTGAGAAGCTGGGCAGTTAGGGGTCAAGTGGATCAGAGATGGGGTGGAGGATAATTCAGAGGATGTATTTTGCTCTTTCTTTCCTGCCTTTGCCAGGTGTTTTGGGTTTTTTGGTTGTTTTTCTGTTTGCTTAAGCTGGAAACTGGGTTACCACTTCATCCTCTGCTGCTAAATCGCTTCAGTCGTGTCCGACTCTGTGCAACCTCAGGGACAGCAGTCCACCAGGTTCCACCGTCCCTGGGATTCTCCAGGCAAGAACACCAGAGTGGGTTGCCATCTCCTTCTCCAGTGCATGAAAGTGAAAAGTGAAAGGGAAGTCGCTCAGTTGCTACCTCTAGGTAGCCTCCAATTCAGAAAACACTTGACGTAGTGGTATCTCTTGAGATACTACTTGAGATAGTGGTATCTCTGGGATATAATCAGATTTGTAGTGTAAGAAACCACTTGATAGAGTTAGGTGGTGTTTTAAGGAGGGTGAGGCAGTAAGCATGGAGAACATGTTTATAATTAAGAGACTATTAGGAAGTGTAGAGAAAATTGATGAGAGTTTGCATTTGGGAGATTTAAGGATATGGAAGGTAGTCATAAAATCTGGAAACATAAACAAATCTTTGATCTGTAACCAATTAATGGTTCCACTTGACAGGCTAGGGGAATAGGAGCCATAACCCGCAGAAGATGAAGAGCTGATTGGATAATTTCTGTAACAGAATTGGGATAGTGTGGCCCTGTGGCCTCAATTGCACTCTGAACAAATCTGAACTCCCCACCTGACCCCATTATTTTGGGGGTGTGCTGAAAACTCCAGTTTATTCTGTGCAAAAGGGGTACCATAGATTAATAATGAGGGACAAAACATTTGAACATATCAATAATTGTAATACTGATCAACCACTTATCATATATAGTTTGTTTCCAGACTTTAGGGCCATCCTGTACCATCAGAGAGGACCTGCTTCTCCGTTTAAGAAATGAGGAAAGGAAAGAGTTGAGAATGGCTCTTATATTAGTCATCTCAGCAGCAGCCCTGTTTGACAGATTGTCCACCTTTTTTTCCCCAGTGACAATTTTTTAAAAGATGATCGCATTTCAGTTTTGAAAAATCTGCTTAGAGAAAGTTTCTAAAAATCACATTAAAATTTCTGTCTTTGAGAGGTCATTAATGACAGCTCTTGAGTTATTTGAAAATGGCAAATATCTTCCCTCCCAGTAGTTCCAGTTTATTAATTCAAAATGTCTCAAAGAACAAATGAACTACCAGTTTCCATGAAGAGTCAATGTTTACTCAACTTTTTCAGTATAGGTGGTAGTTTAGTTGCCAAGTCGTGTCCGACTCTTGTGACCCCATGGACTGTAGCCTGCCAGGTTCCTCTGTCCATAGGATTCTGCAGGCAAGAATACTGGAGTGGGTTGCCATTTGCTTCTCCATCTTCAGTACAGAGGCCCTTTATTTTCATGTATAATATATGTCTTAAGTGTGCATGCAATCTGCCAATCCCTTAAACTTGATATGATTGTTCTTTGAATATCTCAAATGAGGCTGCCACTCTGCCTGGAAACATACTTAGGATGGTTTCAGAAAAGCAAAAGAGGAAAAGATATAACATTGAGGTATCTGTCTTTCTGATAATTCTTACTATGTTTTATGCAATGAGTTGCTTCCCAAAATTCACACAAGCCGTAGGTAGCAGTTCTGAACCTGAAGAACTCCATTCACTCTCTTGAAACATACTTTATTGTACTGAAATTAAACTTAAAGATAATATTGGATTGGTCACAAGATTCATTTGGGTTTTTCTGTAAAATGCTATAGAAAAACCCAAACGGACCTTCTGGTCAACCAAATATGATCTACCAACACAGTCGGAAAAAAAAAAATTTCATTTAGAACTCGAATATAATAAAATGTATTACAGTGTGATAATGCTCAAGCGTGGCTACCCAGAAAGAATAAAGTAGTTAGATGCCTCCTGAAGCAATATCTTGAATCCATGTGAAAGTATTAGTTGCAAATGTAGAGTGATGCAGGGGTTCTGAGTTGACAACTCACATCACATACAGTGTCTATGGTGGTAAATGCTCCTCTGAAATCATGTGCAATTCTCAGTAAATGCCACACAAAACAGTCTACTCTTGAATATATATATTAGTTATATTCCTGAAAATTTTAATTGATAGTGAAACCATGCAAAGACCATTTTATGTTCATACGTATACACATTAAGTTAGGTACTATAATCAATTATTTATAAATATTTATAAAATAGGCTTGTCCACTCATTTAAATCATGCAGACCCGGGGACCGTTTTCATTGTGTAGGGCTGTTTTTACATGGCAGGATGTCTCCCATCCCTGGCCTTCACGGGTGTGACAACTATGATTCATCCCACAAACTCCCAAATGCCACCAGTGAGACAGCAGTGTCCCCCACTGGAAACTGACTTGGGGAAACAAAGTCTTGCTTCTGTTTTTTGTCTCATATGGCAGTTATTTTTAACCTCTCCTTGCTCTCTGTTTTCTGGGCCTCTAGTATTGTCTTAGTGATGCTATAGTTCCTGTTTAGGAAAGCTACATGCAGAAATTGGTAATTCAAAGAAAGGCTTTCTGGACTAAATCTCAGTGTTTATGGATTTCCTTGGAGAAGGCAGTGGCACTCCACTCTAGTACTCTTGCCTGGGAAATCCCATGGACGGAGGAGCCTGGTAGGCTACAGTCCATGGGGTCGCTAAGAGTCGGAGACAACTGCGCGACTTCACTTTCCCTTTTCACTTTCATGCACTGGAGAAGGAAATGGCAACCCACTCCAGTGTTCTCGCCTGGAAAATCCCTTGGACTGAGGAGCCTGGGGGGCTGCAGTCCGTGGGGTCACTATGAGTCAGACATGACTGAGCGACTTCACTTTCACTTTTCACTTTCACGCATTGGAGAAGGAAATGGCAGCCCACTCCAGTGTTCTTGCCTGGAGAATCCCAGGGACGGGGAAGCCTGGTGGGCTGCCGTCTGTGGGGTGGCACACAGTCAGATATGACTGAAGCGACTTAGCAGCAGCAGCAGCATGGATTTCCTAATTGAGTAATTAAGTTGCATTCTAGTGACTCCTGGCTGCTTTAAAACAACTGCTTCTAGGTATAAATTCTTTATTTTATTCTGTGTGAACCATTCTAGAAGTTTGAGTTCACCAAAAATGTTCTCTGCTCTTAAAGACCGAAGAGTCCTCTCTAGAATCCAAACATACAAGCAAAGATAAATAAGAACAGTGATAAGGTTTTCAGGCTTCCCAGGTGGCGCTAGTGGTAAAGAACCCACCTGCCAATGCAGCAGACAGAGATGCAAGTCTGATCCCTGGGTCAGGACAGACGCCCTGGGGCAGGGTATGGCAACCCCCGCCAGTGTTCTTGCCTGGAGAATCCGTGGGCATACTCGGAGTCCTGTAGGAGTAGAGAGGCAGCATGGCTTCAGCTTTGCCTGGGGAGCCAGGGAAGCTTGCTGAAACAGGTAATGGCTGTGGCGGAGAAGCCACCAGCTCAGCCTCCTTAACTATAATTTTTTAATAACTTGGAAATGACATTTGGAAATAGTTGTTGTTCAGTCCCTCAGTCGCGTCAGACTCCCTGCGAGCCCGTGGACTGCAGCACACCAGGCCTCCCTGTCTTTGGAAATAGTTGCCCCCAGTCCTGACTGTCAAGCTCCAGATTAGTGTCAGAGTCAGTTCTCAAAAGCTACTATAATTGTATTTCTTACTTCCTTACACAAGCAGCAGTTGCAGTTCGGGGACTTTTCTCCATCAGGTTATTGGCTTTAACATTCAGGGCTTCAACGTGAATCCTAACACTTCTCCTGCTACATGCCATCTAGTACAGATATTCAGTAATGGTGGGTAATACCAAAATTGCCTTGGTTCAGTAATAGTCACAGAACGACATTTTTCTTACTAAGTCTCATATTTTACCTCTCATTCTAGCATAACTGGAATTCAAATGGATAGCAAATAGGGAAGAAGGATCAACTTATTGCTCTTATATAATGGACATTTTGTTTCTGGGTATTTACCTTGAATAATTTTTTTAAGTTAGCCATTATTTTGGATCCCTTGGGTGAAATTGAACCACTAAAGTTGTTACAGGCTAATCATATATTATTGTATATCTATAAATATTCACCATGGGTGTGATTATATATTAGGAGGTGTATACTTTCTGGACTTGGAATCTGTATAATGGCCTAGTTTAAAAGAGGATAAATAACATTTTCCTTTCCTTTTTTTTAATAGCCTTTTAGGTGTACCCATTGCTTATGATAACATCAAAGTAGTGGGTGAATTAGGAGATATTTATGATGATCAAGGACACATTCATCTTAACATTGAGGCAGATTTTGTTATTTTCTGCCCTGAACCAGGGCAAAAACTTATGGTATGTATCTTTTTTCCTATTGTTCTTTGTACCATTATTAAAGTATGTAATTTGGAGAAATTTAAGAGACTGTACACTTCGGGATTTTACAAGGATTGTTATTGCAGGTAACTAAAAATCATTTTTAAAGAACACTTTCCAGTTTAGGCTTTTAATTTTTATTGAAATGTAGTTGGTTTGCATTGTTCTGTTTCAGGTGAAAAGTGATTTAGTTTAGATACGTGTGTATATATATGTATTTCAGATTCTTTTCTGTTACAGATTATTACAAGGTACTGAATATAGTTCCCTGTGCCCCACAGTAGAGTCTTGTTATTCTGTTAGTCCTAACCTCCTAATTTATCTCCTCTCCCCTTCCCCTTTGAGAACCATAAGTGTGTCCTTTGTGAATCTATTTCTGTTTTATAGGTAAGTTTGTTTGTATCGTGTTTTTAAATTCCACACGTAAGTGATACCATCTGTTCTTCTCTGTCTCACTTCTCTTCACTTAGTGTGGTGATCTCTAGGTCCAGTCGTGTGGCTGTTAGTGGCATTTCATGGCTGAGGGTATTCAGCGTGTGTAACGTGTCTTTATCCATTCATCTGTGGGTGGGCACTTCAGTTGCTTCCATGTCTTGGTTATTATGCTGCTGTGAACATTGGAAGCATGTATCTTTTTCAAGTAGAGTGTTGTCTTTTCTAGATATATGCCCAGGAGTGGAATTGCTGGATCACATGGGACTCTGTTTTTAATTTCTTAAGGAGCCTCCATACTGTTCTCCATAGTGGTCACACCAGTTTATATTCCCAGCGACAGTGTAGGAGGGCTCCCTTTTCTCCATGTCCTCTCCAGCATTCATTGTTGTGGGCTTCTTGGTGAGGGCTGTTCTGATATCTCTGCAGTGATAATCGCATTGGCGTCTGTGCGTTTTTCTAGGAATCAGCCATGTTGAGCGTCTTTTCGTGGGCCTTTTGACATCTGTATTCTATGTTTGTGCAACACTGTTTTAGGTTACTGGTCTTTTCATTTCAAAAGCATTGCTGCTGTCTTGTATTGGTACTTTTCTCTAATTTATCATATTATACTCTCATACTTCCTGCTTTCCAGATCCCATCAAAGAAACTTGGCTCTGTCTTGGTTGTTAAAATATTATTCTATACGATTCTAAAATTTTGATAATTTTTCCTTTCCTCATCGAGTATTTAATTGATAAACTTTGTCTTTTACAGCTGTTTTAGAGAAAAATTGAATGGAAAGTATAGTGTTCTCATATACATCTCACTCCACCCACCCCCAAAAAACCGCACTTAATGTTTCTCTTATTGATAAGATGTGGTGCATTTTAATTGTTGAGCCAATATTGATAGATTAAGTACAGTCTATGGTTTATAGTAGAGTTCACTGTTTCTATTGTGTCCTCTATGGGTTTTGACAAAGGTAGAATGACAGGAATCCAACATTATAGTATTCCTATGGGATAATTGGTCACTAAAAATCCTGTGTGTTCTGCCTATTCATTGTTCCCTCTCTTCCCTGGAAACCATGGCAACTAGTTTTTTTTAAAATTGTCTCCATAGTTTTGCCTTTTCCAGACTATCATATAGTGGATCATAGAGTATGTAACTTTTCCAGATTAGTTTCTTTCACTTGGCACTATATGTTTAAGGGTCCTCCATGTCTTTTTCTTGATAGCTTATTTTTGTTGCAGAATAATATTCCATTGTATAGATTTACCAGTTTGTATGGACCACCTAGAAGGTACCATTCTGAACTCCAGACTCCTTATTGTTGACAGACAGGTTTTACTCTGTCACATGTGGAAGGAGGTGCTGATATTAAATCACATTGTGTATATATATGTTATTTATTGTTCTGTAATTCAAAAGGTGATTTTTAAAAAAGCTTCAAGTTTTCATTCATCTAGTTTATATTTGTTGATTCTTAAGGGAATGGGAAACTTGGAAATTTTAATTTTAACCTTAAAATAGAGTGTATTGTTATTTTACTTAAAAGCTTCTAATAACGTTATGATTTAGTTAAAATAGCCATGCTCAAAGTGAGCTTTCTAAAAAACTCTAGTGTTCCTAAATTGATATTTTAGCGTAACATGCGGTAAGCTTTAAATGAAGATCAGCTTTTTTGATATCACATCATACCGTTATTTTGCTATTTTCTCTGAAGATCAGCTTAAAGATTGTAAGGTTCATTTCATCTTTTTGGCGCTCTTCTTGATGTAATACTCATTTTCTCCCTCTTCTCAGGGTACAGTTAATAAAGTGTCCTCGAGCCACATTGGATGCTTGGTCCATAGGTGCTTCAATGCCTCCATCCCTAAACCTGAGCAGATGCCAGCTGACCAGTGGCAGACGCTGCAGATAAACGTGGGTGATGAGCTAGAATTTGAAGTGTTTCGTTTAGACTCAGATGCTGCGGGAGTATTCTGCATTCGGGGAAAACTAAATGTCACTAGGTCAGTTCCTAAGCACATTATTACCATTTTGATATTTAATCATTTCTGCTTAATTCTGAATTTAGGAAACGTAAGTCCCTCTTTTAAAAGTCAATTTATTAGACTATTTGTACTTCCAAACCACCGAGTCAATGTAAGTATGAATCCTAAGTGTCGTGACAGTGCACTGAGTATTCCACCATCTCCGTGGTCTACATCGTAATAATTCAGCGTTTCAAAGCATTGTCATGTTGTTAATCTTTTTTTAAGAAAAAGTCAATCCTTGAACTTGAGACTACTAGTAGCTTAATTATATTAACATAGCTATTAGTGTTTTGTTTTTACACAGTTGAAACAAAAATTATTTGATTATTGTCATTATACCAGGTAGATCATTTAATTTCTGTATTTTTCTTGTATGGAATTCTTTTAGGAAATACTCTGATCCTGACCCTGGTTTTAGGGCAGGGCCTAGTTGAGGGGTCATCCTTCCTCTCTTATCAGGGCAGAATCTAGAAAAAGTTGCTAAGAAATGAGAACATGGGTTAAAGTTTTAGAGCAGCTGTCCAACAGAACTTTTGTAATGACAGAAGTGTGCTGTATGCGCGCAGTATAGTAGCCTCACTCTGAGGAACTGAAATGTGTGACTAGTATGTCACTGAGGAAGTGGGTTTTTAACGTTACCTTATTGAAATTACTTAAATAGTTCTGTGTGGCTATTGCTAATTCAAGGGATAGCAGTTCTATAGAGAGCTGCTTCACTGATCTTTGTTTTTATTTGCTTATATAAAATACTCAGAGCTTTGCAGCATAATACTGCTTCGTGCGTGCTCACTCAGTTGTGTCGATTCTTTGCAACCCACAGACTGTGGCCCACGAAACTCCTCTGTCCATGGGGTTCTCCAGGCGAGAATCCTGGAGTGGGTTGCCATGCCCTCCTCCAGGGGAGCTTCCCGACCCAGGGGTCAAGCCTGTGTCTCTTCCGGTCTCCTGCATTGGCAGATTCTGTACAACTAGCGCCACCTGGGAATCTAATACTGCTTCAGCATAGTTTAAGAAAAACAATGGAACAAGGATTGGGATAGCAGATGGGGAACGCCAACATTTTGATAAATACCAGAAGTATGTTTCCTCCCTATCAGATGTTACTGGTTTGGCTAATAAGGCTGGGTGGTGATGTTTAGGGTTCAGCATTTTCTGAACCATATTAGAATTCAGAAACCCTGTTTTGATAAAACTTTTTATGTCATTTTTATGTGTGAAACAGTCTGGGAAAAATACTCGAGAAACAAAAAGTTTAACATTTCTAAGACTGCCCGTGTTCTGCGACAGCCACGCTGCTTTGTGCTGCCGTCATGATTGAGAAGGACCTTACCGTGCTGGAGGATTCTTGATCTTACTTTGTTCTTTTATTTTTGCTTAATGCTCTATAAATTTTTTTGATTCTTACAGTTTACAAACCAAGTGCTCTGCAGTTCCTGAAGAAGCACCAGAAACTGGTGCTGATGAGCCTGTCGAAAAACCTCCAAAGAAGAAAAAGAAAAAGAAGAAAGACCTAGAGCCATGTGAAGTGGAAGGCGGTACCACAGGGCTAGCAGAACGTGCAGATGTTGCCGTGAAGGACGAGACAGACCTGCCCGTTAGTGACAGTGTGAATGGCCTCTGGGAGGAAGAGCCAAAGAAGAAGAGGAAGAAGAAGAAAAAGCGCCAAGAAGATCAGGACCAAGAGCCTGTCTACCAAGGCAGTGACTCCAGTGGTTATCAGAGTGACCATACAAAGAAAAGAAAGAAAAGAAAGAGTGAGGAGGCCGCGTTCACACCACTTGTGGAGCGTGCACCTAAAAAGAAAAGGGAGAAGTAAATTTCTTTTGTGCGTTTTAAATACGATTTGGTTTGTTAGAGATTTATACACAGTAGATGATGAAAGTTTACATTAAGAAATGTTTTGTATTGCAGTATTTTGCATAAAAGGGAACATTTTGATTAGTTGAGTTTTGGTACTAAAACTAATTTGGAAAATACCAGTATTATTAAAGTGCCACTTCTTGTATACAGAATAGAAAGGTAAGAGCTGCCTTCATTCTTCCTTTCTTCCAGTGGATACATTCTAAATAAAATGGTTTCTACGGTCCTGAGACTAACAAAAGGACTTTTGTGATGCAGTGATATCATGTATATCATAAACAGTTGTTTTGAGCTTGGGAGGTGGTGGTTGTTACAGGTTTTGAATTTAGTCATAATGTTACATGCCATGTCATTAGGCTTTGTTTAAAATTTAAGTCGTTTACCAGTTTTAGGTTGGTTGGTTGTTTGTTTTAATCATGGCTACCACAGTAGTTTTGTTGTTTACCTTGGGATGGTGTGTCAGAGGTATTTCTGAAGTTTTCAGCGCTCTTTAGAAACTGCCCTCTTTGAACCATGCCCTACCTGTGGATCATGAGTAGGAAACAGTGTTGACTGTTCTTTGCTTCTGTGCGTGTGTGGTGGTCTCTTTTCTGTCTCTACCATTCTGCTCTTGTTGTGTGTTGGAGGAAGAGTCTGATGAAGACAGGATAAAGGTGATTCTGACTAGTGGGGAATTTCCCTATTTTTCATAACTGAGTTAAGCTACTAGAAACTATTATGTAAACAGTTATACACTGCTTTCACTGAGAAAATGTGGAATATTTCTTAACTATTGGAAAACACTGAAGAAGGAACTGACAAGCGAGTTCGGCCTGGTAATCAATGCAAGGTTGTGTTCATTCATTCAGCAAAATTCAGTGTACTTGTGTTACACGTAGGAGACCGTCATTCTACTAAGGTCAGGGGTATAATGGCAAACAAGGCAGGAATGGTTCCTCCCCTCGTGGAGCGTCACAGGAGAAGCAGATGCACATATACAGTGCAAGTAAGAAAGACAGAGAATGACTCATTCTAGAAAGTTCTAAAAGGAAAAAGGAGGTTCTCTTTTCCCACTGCTGTGATACATGGCAGCCCCTTTCAGTTGCCATTTATCTCATGTCAGACGCAGTACCGCCCTTACTGCCTGCACCAACGGAAGATGGAGTGGGAGAGTCGTTCATGGTGTTTGTCTGTAAACAGATGTGCCAGACAGTGGGAAGGGGTGAGCTGGTGTCCTTCCTTACCATTAAGTTCATGTGGATATTTAGTCCTGACAGTGAAGCTAGTCCAAATTGAGATGAGGTTTGAGATGAGGTGTCAGTATAAAACACACATCAGACTTTGAAGATGTACAAAGAAAGAGTGCAAAATACCTCAGTTTTGTATATTGGTGAGATTATAATATTTTGGTATAGTGGAGTAAATAAAATATTCAATTGGCTTTTTTTTTTTTTGCTTTTTAATTTAAAAATTGTATCTGAGGCCTGTATTATCTTTGTTTTGTAGAGCACTGGTTTGAAGGATGATTTGAAAAAGATTTTTAATGTTTGACTTAATATTAAAAGTTAATGTTTAGTGAAACAATTCTAAATTCCTGATGGTAATGGCCAGGCAAGCTGTTAAATTAATGCTATTCATAGCAAAATACATCCTGGCTTACCAAAATAAATTCCCACATATTATTTTTACATTTTTTTAAGAAAAAAAGTCCGCTGAACTTGAAACTAAATTTATCCATGGTGTTTCACAATGACAGCAGCAGAACCGGTCATTTGCCTTGCCTCTAACTAACAGTGACAGATTTTACCTGATACAGAAACCTCTGATTATGGTATCATCCATATATCCTTCATTTCTTACATGCTACACTAATCTAGGTTTTTCCTTTTCTGTCTTGGAATTTGCTCATTAAAATCACTAGCCTAGCCTAAACCTCTTACCCTCGCTTCAGTTCCTTATAATCACTGGAAATAGAAGTTTGAAATGTATTTAGAGCTATGCTTCCCACAACCCCAGTCACACCCCCATCATACAAACACTTCATACAACTCAATATGAAAAGAAGCCAAACAACACAATCAAAATATGGGCAGAAATCCTAGTAGACATTTCTCCAAACAAAGCATACAGATGGAGTACAAATCAAAACGACAGTGAGGTGTCATTTCACAGAGGTCACCACTAAGAAGGCTAGAAATGATAAATGCTGAGAAAGTATGGAGAAAAGAGAAAACCCCTGCACTGTTGGTAAGGATTTAAATTGGTGCAGCTGCTGTGGACAACAGTATGGAGGTTCCTTAAAAAACCGAAACTACCGTATGACCCAGGAATCCCGCTACTGGGCATATACCCAGAGAAAACCATAAATCAGAAAGGCAATGTGCTCACTGCAGTCTTAAACCCAATACGCAAGACGGGGAAGCATCCTAGATGTCCATCCGCATCTGGGAGTGGATAAAGGAGCTGCTATACCTATATACAAGGGAATGTCGGTGATCGGTAGATAAGGTTGAAATAATACCATTTGAAGCAACAGGGAATGAACCAGTGACAACTAAGTGAAGTAAGGCAGAGAAAGACCGCACGGTATCACTGATAGGTGGAATCAGCAATTGAGATGCAGGGACTCGAAAAGAACAGACTCACTTCAGAAACCCACTGAGTGTTACAGAAGGGACAACATCAGAGGAGGGAATAGTCAGGAGGTTGGCTTTAACGTACACACCCTTACATATATAAGACTAGGTCACCAGCAAGGAGCTCCTGCAAAGCCCAGGGAACTCTGCTCGTCAACACACTGTAATAACCTGTATGGCCAAAGCATCAGGATCAGAGCGGATAGGTACCTCTACTACTACTACTACTACAAGTCACTTCAGTCGTGTGCGACTCTGTGTGACCCCACAGGTGGCAGCCCACCAGGCTCTGCCGTCCCTGGGGTTCTGCAGGCAAGAATGCTGGAGTGGGTTGCCATTTCCTTCTCCAATGCACATATACCTAAATCAAGATGTTGTGCACCTCCAACAAACACTGTACATCAGCTGTCCTCCAACATGAAATACACGTAAGTTTGACAACTGGAGGAAATGCCTACCATAGTCCCCTCAGGCCTCGGTGACCCGGGATGGTGACACATTGCTGGAGTTTGATGGACCCTCCTGGGGCTGAGGGCGATGACCAAGAAACGAGGCTCCTAAGGTCCTCTAGTGTTTGTCCATTCTAGCAGAAACAAGCTTCTCCAGACCAGGATTGGTTATCCATGACTAAAACAATCCTAGCACACAGAGACACGGGAGAACAATTGTGCTGAATAGCTTGGAAAAGTCATCTGATAGCCCTGCTTCCTGGTGCTGGGGTCCTTACCTCCAGCATCTTAGTCACTCATTCATAGATATCACTCTAGGCAGAACACGTGTGGAAGGCCTGGGATTTGCCTTGGGTGAGAAAGCGAAGGATGATGAAGTAATGAGACACAAGCCCTGGGTGTGTGTCCTGACACATTCCACACCCATTTACAATGCAGGAACAGGACTTGCACTTCGCTTTGCTGCACCAAGAAGCAGAGTGGGGCATGTAGAAATGCTGCCGCCTTGTGGCCATTGTGTGTAACAACTCTAGGGCTTTGCACTCAGAAGGCCTCAGGGGATGTAAATGACTCTTGCCCTTAAGAAACAGCCTTGGGATGGGAAATTGAGTAAGAATCAGAAAACGGACAGCCCTTCAAGAAGCCACTTGCAGCAGGTAAACTTACAACACTTTAAGCAAAAAGGTACAAAGATCCCCTTGTCACACATTACAGAAAGGGAAAGGAAGCCTACAAGGAGCTATATCCCCCTCTACCCATCAGATGGTCATCAAAAAGTCTACGAACAGTCAGTGATGCAGAGGGCCTGTAGCGAAGGGAATCCTGTGCCAGAGTGGGAATGGAAATTGCCGACAGCCACACGGAATTGAGCATGGAGGTTCCTAAAAGTCTGAAGATGCAGATATTGTGTGATCCTGAAATCTTACTCTTGGCCATACATCCGGATCAAACTGTACTTGGAAAAGACATCCACCCTAACCTACACTACAGTACTGTTTTCAAGAACCAAGACAGGGAAGCAATCAGAATGTCCATGGAGAGATGAAAAAGAAGATACGGTACGTACCATTCAAAGGAATGTTAGCCATCCAAGAAAAAAAAGAATGCCATTTGCAGCAACCCAGAAGGACCTAGCTGTGATGATACTAGGGGAAGTAAGTCAGAGAGGAAGAGAAATATCATATGGGATCACTGTTAGGTGGAATCTAAAATGTGACACAGAGGAACTCATTTCCAAAGCAACAGAATCTCAGACTTTACAAAGCCAAATTTGTGTTACAAAAGAGGTCACGTCAGGAGGAGGGGGTCGACGAGGACCCTGAGATTAACATATGTACTCTTTAGTATATGAACCTAAAGCATCAAAAAGTACTTAGTATATAGCACCAGGAACCCTATTCAACATTGCATAAAACCTTATGGGGCAAAGCTCCTAATACAGACTGGATATTCACCTATGAATACCTGAATCAAGTTGCTGGACACTTGTAACAAACTCAACACTGGATATTGACTATAGCCCAATAGAAAATAAATGTTAATTGTCAAATAAGTGAAAATAACAGCTATATTCCCCTCTGCCCTCTGTGATCCGGGCTCCTGTCGCAAACCCAGACACATTCCTACCAGTGCACAGCTACGTTTTCCGTCCGTTTATAACCCAGGAACAGAACTCGCACTCAGCTTTGTTGCCCTAGGAACCAGAATGGGGCACACAGAAATGCTGCCGCCTTGTGGCCATTTTGTGTAACAACAACTGTAAAATAGAACTTCACGCTCACAAGATGCGAGGGTCTGTAAATGACTCCCGCTCTCAAGAAATAGCCTTGGAGTGGGTAATCAAATAAGAATTCAAAAAGGGACAAGTATATTTTATACACACTTTAAAGACAATCATGCCTACAAGATCCTGGCATCAAACATTCGAGAATGGAAAATGAGATTATGAGAGGCATCACCTCCACCCATCATAATGGCCATCATCAAAAAGCCTACACTCAGTGCTGCAGAGGGCCTGCAGAAAACGGAATCCTCCTACCCCGATGCTGGGGATGGAAACTGCTGACAGCCAACTGGGCTTGAGTATGGAGGTTCCTTAAACACTTGAAGAGGCAGATCCGTGATGTGAAATGCCACACTTGGGCGTGCATTGGATTAAACTGTGGTTGGGAAAGACGGTACGCAGCCCAGCCTTCACTGCAGCGTTGTTTCCAAGAGCCAAACTACGGAAAAAAACCAGAATATTCATTGAGAGATGAAAAAGGTATGGTACACATATTGAAGGGAATGTTACTCAGCTATCAAAAAGGAAATAATGCCATTTACAGCAACATAGAAGGGACTAACCATGATTATATAGTAAGACAGAGGAAGACAAATATATGAGATCACTGATAAGTTAATTCTAAAAAGTGACACAAAGGAACTCATTTCTAAAACAGACACAGAATCTCAGACTTTGAAAAGGTACTTGGTTTTACAAAAGGGGTCACACTGTAAAGAAGGATTAAATCAGGATGCTGGGATTAACATGGGCATCCCTGGTGGGCAGACAGTAAAGAATCCAACTGCAATGCAGGAGGCCTGGGTTCAATCCCTAGGTAGGGAAGATCCCCTGGGGGAGGAAATGGCAACCCACTCCAGAATTCTTGCCTGGAGAATTCCATGGACAGAGCAGCCATGTGGGCTATCTTCCTTGGAGTAGCAAAAAATAGGGCATGACTGAGCAACTGACACTTTCACATGCTTTTTCCAAGATAGACATAAGCACACTAGTGTATGTGCTGCTGAAGTGAGGCTATGCAGTCTTGAATGTATGAATCTATAGCATCAACAAGGACCTAGTGTATAGCACAGGGAAGCCTACTCAACACTCTATAAAATCCTATAGCTGCAAAGCTCCCCCAAAGACTGGATATTCACCTAAATATGCCTGAAACAAGTTGCTGGACCCCTGCAACAAACTCAACAATGGACATCAGCTATACACCAATAGAAAATAAACACTAATTTTCCAAATAAAATGAAATAACTGCTATATTCCCCTTTGCACTTGGTGACCTGGGCTACTGTCATAAATCCTGAGCCTAAGCAGCCTTGGAGCCCACAGCTGGATTGTCCTGAGTCTGAGTGAATTGAGAAGGATGTGCCCACAGATGGGGCCCCACAGGACCTGAAGTGTTGTGCCCTCTGGATCAATTCACATTCTCGAGACCCTGGCCGCTCCCGCACAGCTGCAGCGAGTCTAGTGCACACAAGGAGGGTGGACACTATGGGCTGGAAGACATCTGAAGAGTCAGGGGATCCTGCAGGCCTCCCAAGGCTTACCTCCAGCCTCCTGCCTTAGGTTCAACCCCCTTGCAGATGATAGCATCCAGGGGAGGGCTGACTTGGAGGCCTTGGGATTTGTT
This sequence comes from Madoqua kirkii, assembly GCA_006408675.1. Lineage (NCBI taxonomy): Eukaryota > Metazoa > Chordata > Mammalia > Artiodactyla > Bovidae > Madoqua > Madoqua kirkii. The sequence continues at coordinate 31,350 of SJYC01108821.1, forward strand.
TGGGGTGGGGAAGTGAAGAATGATGAAGAAATAATGAGACACAAGCGCTGGGTGTCTGTTCTGGCAGATTCCATACCCATCTACAATCCAGGCACAGGACTTGCATTCAGCTTTGTTGCCCCAAGAAGTAGAGTGGGGCATACAGAAATGCTGCCGCCTGGTGGTCATTCTGTGTAACAACAACTCTTAAACTGGGCTTCAGAGGAACTTCGGGCTTCCCTGAAAGCTCAGGGAATCAAGAATCCGCCTGCAATGCAGGAGACCCTGGTTCGATTCCTGGGTCAGAGAAGGGATAGATTGCCTACTCCCATATTCTTGGGCTTCCCTTGTGGATCAGCTGGTAAATAATACTCCTGCAATGTGGGAGACCTGGGTTTGATCCCTGGGTTGGGAAGATCTCCTGGAGAAGGGAAAGGCTACCCACTCTAGTATTCTGGCCTGGAGAATTCCATGGACTGTATAGTCCATGGGGTCACAAAGAGTTGAACACAGCTGAGAGGACTGGAAAAAGTCAGTTTTCATTCCAATCCCAAAGAAACGCAATGCCAAAGAATGCTCAAACTACTGCACAGTTGCAGTCATCTCACACATTAGTAAAGTAATGCTAAAAATTCTCCAAGCCAGGCTTTAGTAATATGTGAACCGTGAACTTCCAGATGTTCAAACTGGTTTCAGAAAAGGCAGAGGAACCAGAGGTCAAATTGCCAACATCTGCTAGATCATCAAAAAAAAAGGAAGAGAGTTCCAGAAAAATATCTATTTCTGCTTTATTGAGTATGCCAAAGCCTTTGACTGTGTGGATCACTATAAACTGGAAAATTCCGAAAGAGGTACCAGACCACTTGACGTGCCTCCTGAGAAACCTGTATGCAAGTCAGGAAGCAACAGTTAGAACTGGACATGGAACAATAGACTGGTTCCAAATAGGAAAGGGAGTACGTCAAGGCTGTATATTGTCACCATGCTTATTTAACTTCTACGCAGAGTACATCATGAGAAACACTGGGCTGGAAGAAGCACAAGCTGGAATCAAGATTGCTGGGAGAATTATGAATAACCTCAGATATGCAGATGACACCATCCATATGGCAGAAAGTAAAGAAGAACTAAAATGTCTTTTGATGAAAGTGAAAGAGGAGAGGGAAAAAGTTGGCTTAAAGCTCAACATTCAGAAAACTTAAGATTATGGCATCAGTTCTCATCACTTCATGGCAAATACATGGGGAAAGAGTGGCTGACTTTGGGCTCCAAAATCACTGCAGATGGTGACTGCAGCCATGAAATTAAAAGATGCTTACTCCTTGGAAGGAAAGTTATGACCAACCTAGATAGCATATTCAAAAGCAGAGACATTACTTTGCCAACAAAGTCCATCTAGTCAAGGCTACGTAGTCATATATGGATGTGACAGTTGGACTGTGAAGAAGGCTGAGCACTGAAGAATTGATGCATTTGAACTGTGGTGTTGGAGAAGACTCTTGAGAGTCCCTTGGACTGCAAGGAGATCCAACCAGTCCATTCTAAAGGAGATCAATCCTTGGTGTTCATTGGAAGGACTGATGCTGAAGCTGAAACTCCAATCCTTTGGCCACCTGATGTGAAGAGCTGACTCTTTTGAAAAGACTCTGATACTGGGAAAGATTGAGGGCAGGAGGAGAGGGGGATGACAGAGGATGAGATGGTTGAATGGCATCACTAACTCAATGGACATGAGTTTGGGTAAACACCTGGAGCTGGTGATGGAAAGGAAGGCCTGTTGCGGTTCGTGGGGTCACAAAGAGTTGGTCAGAACTGAGTGACTGAACTTAATTGAGAGACTTTCACTTTCAGAGAAACTTTACACACATAAGGCCCTAGGGAATGTAAACCACGCCTGCCTTCAAGAAATAGCTTTGGGGTGAGTAATCGAAAAAGAATTTGAAAACAGGCAGGCCTACCAGAAGACTTTTCAGCAGGTACATTTTACATACACTCTAAAAACAAATAGTGCAGACACACATTTCCTCAATTACACATTATTAGAGAAAGGAAAATGAAATCTGCAATGAGATATATCCCCTTCCACCCACCACAGTGATCATGATCAAAAAGTCTAAACAATCAACGCTGGAGAGGGCCTGGAGAAAAGGGAGCCCTCCTCTGCCAGTGCGGGGAGTGGAAATTGCTACAGACACTGAGGAGCCCAGAATGGAGGTTCCTTGAACCCCAGCCTTCACTGCAGCACTATTTCCAAGCCAAGACATGGAAGCAAGCAGAAAGTTCTTGGAGAGATGAAAGGGAAAAGCAGATGAGGCGCACATAAGGCAGGGAACGTTCCTCAGCCCCCAAACGGAAGGGAACTGCCATTTGCAGCAACACAGAAGGACCTAGCAGAGAAGGCGATGGCACCCCCTCCCTCCCTCTCGCCTGGAAAATCCCAGGGACAGGGGAGCCTGATGGGCCGCAGTCCATGCTAAGGGTCAAACACGACTGAGCAACTTCCCTTTCACTTTTCACTTTCATGCATTGGAGAAGGCAATGGCAACCCACTCCAGTGTTCTTGCCTGGAGAATTCCAGGGACGGGAGAGCCTGGTGGGCTGCCATCTATGGGGTCGCACAGAGTCGAACACGACTGAAGTGACTCAGCAGCAGCAGCAGAAGGACCTAGTCATGATCATAGCAGGTGAATTAAGTCAGACAGAGGAAGACACATATCATATAGTATCACTAATAGGTGGAATCTAAAAAGTACCAGCAAGGAACTCGTTTCCAAAGAGGAAACAGATTCACAGACTTTGAAAAATCACTTAGGGCTACAGAAGGGGTCACATCAAGAGAAGTTAGATCAGGATGCTGGGATTAACACATACATTCTTTAATACAGAAACCTAGAGCATCATTAAGGACCCACACAACTTAGCAGCAGCAGTATAGCACAGGGAAACCTACTCAACACTCTGTAAATGCTTATAGGGGCAAAGCTCTTGGAAAGACTGGATACTCATCTATATATACCTGAATCAAGTTGCTGAACACCTGCAACAAATTCAGCACTGAAATTCAACTATATACCAGTATAAAATAAACATTAATTTTCCAACCAAATGGAATAACTGCTATATTCCCTATGCTCTTGGTGGCCAGGGCTCCTGTTGCAAAGCTGGAGACTGAGCAGCCTTGGGGACCACGTCTGGATTGTCTGGGGGATGCGGAGCTGAGAGGGATGCACCAGCAGGTGATCCCCACTGGACCTGAGGCGCCCGTCCCCCCTGGTGGCCCCCGCACAGCTACTGCAAGCGTCGTGCACATGAGGAGGGGGCGTTCCCTTTCGGCTGGAAGATCCTTGAAAAGTCATGGGATCCTGCAGGCCTCCCGATGCTGGGGTGCTTACTTCCAGTCTCCTTCCTTAGAGTCATCCTTCCTGCAGATGATAGCAGCCCAGGCAAGGCTGATTGGAGGGCTGCCTGGCATTTGTCTAGGGTGGAGAAGTGGAGAAGGATGGGGAAGAAATATGGAGACGAGCCTACAGGTGTCTGTGCTGGCACATTCCATGCCCGCTTATAACTCAAGAAAACAACTTTCAGTCAGCGTTTTGCCCTCAAAACCGGAGTGGGACACACAGAAATGCTGCTGTCTTGTGGCTGTTCCTGTAAACAACGGCTGCAAAACTGGTATTCAGGTGAGCTTCAAACTCACAAGGCCAATCAGTCTGTAAATGACTCCGCCTTCAAGAAATAACCTTGGAGTGGGCACTTCAATATGAATTTGAAATCAGGCAGGCTTTCCAGTCACCAGTTTCAGCAGGTATATTGTATACACACTCTTTAAAATACAAAAAGACACATATACAAAGAGCCTCATATCACATGCTGTTAGAGAAAGGAAAATGAAATTTACAGCGTATCACCCTCATGCATCACGATGGCCATCATCAAAAGATCAACAGTCAATGAAATTCAGAAAAGGGAATCCTCCCCCAGCAGTACTGAGAATCGAAGTTACTGCAGACACTGTGGAGCACAGCATGGGGGTTCCTTAAAGCCCTGAAGATGCAGACATCCTATGACCCAGCAGTCCCGCACTAGGGTTACACCCAAATCAGACTGTTGTTGGAGAAGACACATGTACACAAACCTGTGTCACAGCTTCCAGGAGCCAAGACGTGGAAGAAACCAGAATGTCCAGGGAAGATGAGAGGAAACGAGGGACACTTTTTGAAGGGAATATTGAAGGGAATGTTACTCAGCCATCAAAAAGAAGCAAATGATTCCACTTGCAGGAACATAGAAGGACTTATCCATGATTGTATTAGGTGAAGTAAGTCAGAAAGAAGAAGACAAATATGTAATACCATTGATAAGAAGAATCTAAAAAGTAACACAGATTTTAGGTGGAAAATAAAAGGGACACGAACTCATCTCCAGAATGGTAAGAGACTCAGATTTAGAAAAGCCACCTATGCTGCAATTTACATATTTGCAATTCTTCAATACAGAAAACTAGAGCATCAAAATAGACCTTCTGTATAGCATAGGGAACCTACTAAACACTCTATAAAACCCTATAGAAGTAAAGCTCCCTTTACCCTACAGAGGTAAAGACTGGATTTCATCTACACATGCCTGAATTGGAAAATAAAAGGGACACGAACTCATCTCCAGAATGGTAAGAGACTCAGATTTAGAAAAGCCACCTATGCTGCAATTTACATATTTGCAATTCTTCAATACAGAAAACTAGAGCATCAAAATAGACCTTCTGTATAGCATAGGGAACCTACTAAACACTCTATAAAACCCTATAGAAGTAAAGCTCCCTTTACCCTACAGAGGTAAAGACTGGTATTCATCTACACATGCCTGAATCAAGTAGCTGGACACCTGTAACAAACTCAACACTGGAAGTCTGCTATACACTAATAGAAAGCAAACATTAATTTTCCAAATGAAATAACTGCTATATTCCCTTCTGTGCTCAGTGACTGGCACTCCTCTTGCAAACTGGAGCCTTGGGCCCCATAGCTGGATTGTCATGGGGAACAGGGAGCTAAGAAGCTGTGCCAGCAGGTGGGCCCCCACGGGACCTGGAGTGTTTGTCCCTGTGGACCAACCGCATTCTCTAGACCCTGACCATCTCTGCAGAGCTACAGCAAGCCTAGTGCTCACAAGAAGGGGCTCCCTTTGGGCTGGAGGACCTGTGGAAAGTCATCATACCTGCATGTCTCCCAGGGCTGGGGTGCTTACCTCTAGGCCTGATTTTTAGAGTTGCCCCACCTGACAAAACGTCCTCTGGAGAAGGGAAATGCAAACCACTTCAGTATTCTTGCCTCAAAAACCCCACGCACAGTATTAAAAGGCAAAAAGATACGACACTGAGAGATGACCCCCCAGGTCAGTGTGTGTCCACATGCTACTGGGGGAGAGCAGAGAAATAGCTCTAGAAGGAATGAAGAGGCTGAGCCAAAATGGAAATGAAGCCCAGGTGTGGAGGTATCTGGTGGTAAAAGTAAAATCCGATGTTATAAAGGACAATACTGCATAGGAACCTGGAATGTTAGGTCCATGGATCAAGGTAAATTGGAAGTGGTCAAGCAAGAGATGGCAAGGGTGAACACTGACATTTTATGAATCAGTGAACTTAAATGTATGGCAGTGGGTGAATTTAATTCAGATGACCACTATTTCTACAACTGTGGGCAAGAATCCCTTAGAAGACATGGAGTAGCCCTCATAGTCAACAAAAGACTCTAAAATGCAGTGATGGTTTACTCTCTAAGTCATGTCCAGCTCTTGCAACCCCATGGACTGTAGCCTGCCAGGCACCTCTGTCCAAGGGATCTTTCAGGCAAGAACACTGGAGTGGGTTGCTATGCAGTACTTGGGTACAATCTCAAAAAGAACAGAATGATCTCCATTGGTTTCCAGGGCAAATCATTCAATATCAGAGTAAACCAAATCAATGCCCCAACCACGAATGCTGAATAAGCTGAAGTTGAATGATTCTATGAAGACCTACAAGACCTCCTAGAACTAACACCAAAAAAAAGATGTCCTTTTCATCATCTTGGATTGGATGCAAAAGTAGGAAGTCAAGAAATACCTGGAGTAACAGGTAAGTTTGGCCTTGGAGAACAAAATGAAGCAGGGCAAAGGCTAACAAAGTGTTGCCAAGAGTATGCAATTGTCATAGCAGTCAAACCCTCTTCCAGCAACACAAGAGATGACTCTACACATGGACATCACCAAATGGTCAATACCAAAATCAGATCAATTATATTCTTTACAGCCAAAGATGGAGAAGCTCTCAGTTCAGTTCAGTTGCTCAGTCGTGTCTGACTCTGCGACCCCATCAACTGCAGCACGCCAGGCCTCCCTGTTCATCACCAACTCCCGGAGTTCACTCAAACTCATGTCCACCAAGTTGGTGATGCCATCCAGCCATCTCATCCTCTGTCATCCCTTTCTCCTTCTGCCCCCATTCTCTCCCAGCATCAGAGTCTTTTCCAGTGAGTTAACTCTTCTCATGAGGTGGCCAAAGTATTAGAGTTTCAGCTTTAGTATCTGTCTTTCCAAAGAACACCCAGGACTGATCTCCTTTAGAATGGACAGGTTGGATCTCCTTGCAGTCCAAGGGACTCTCAAGAGTCTTTTCCAACACCACAGTTCAAAAGCATTAATTCTTTGGTGCTTAGCTTTCTTAAAAGTCCAACTCTCACATCCATACATGACCACAGGAAAAACCATAGCCTTGACTAGACGGACCTCTGTTGGACAAAGTAATGTCTCTGCTTTTGAATATGTTATCTAGGTTGGTCATAACTTTCCTTCTAAGGAGCAAGCATCTTTTAATTTCATGGCTGCAATCACCATCTGCAGTGATTTTGGAGCCCCAAAGTCTGACACTGTTTCCACTGTTTCCTTATCTATTTCCCATGAAGTGATGCCATAATCTTCATTTTCTGAATGTTGAGCTTTAAGCCAACTTTTTCACTTTTCTCTTTCATTCATCAAGAGGCTTTTTAGTCTCACACGCTAGTAAAGTAATGCTCAAAATTCTCCAAGCCAGGCTTCAGCAATACGTGGACCGTGAACTCCCTGATGTTCAAGCTGGTTTTAGAAAAGGCAGAGGAACCAGAGATCAAATTGCCAACATCTGCTGGATCATGGAAAAAGCAAGAGAGTTCCAGAAAAACATCTACTTCTGCTTTATTGAGTATGCCAAAGCCTTTGACTGTGTGTATCACAATAAACTGTGGAAAATTCTGAAAGAGATGGGAATCCCAGACCACCTGACCTGCCTCTTTAGAAACCTATATGCAGGTCAGGAAGCAACAATTAGAACTGAGCATGGAACAACAGACTGGTTCCAAATAGGAAGAGGAGTCCGTCAAGGCTGTATATTGTCACCCTGCTTATTTAATTTATATGCAGAGTACGTCATGAGAAATGCTGGGCTGGAGGAAGCACAAGCTGGAATCAAGATAGCTGGGAGAAATATCAATAACCTCAGATATGCAGATGACACCACCCTTATGGCAGAAAGTGAAGAAAAACTAAAGAGCCTCTTGATGAAAGTGAAAGAGGAGAGTGAAAAAGCTCTGCTGCTGCTGCATCACTTCAGTCGTGTCTGACTCTGTGCAACCCCATAGATGGCAGCCCACCAGGCTCCCCCTTCCCTGGGATTCTCCAGGCAAGAACACTGGAGTGGGTTGCCATTCCCTATTCCAGTGCATGAAGGTGAAAAGAGAAAGTGAAGTCGCTCAGTCATGTCTGACTCTTAGCAACCCCATGGACCGCAGCCTACCAGGCTCCTCCGTCCATGGATTTTCCAGACAAGAGCACTGGAGTGGGGTACCATTGTCTTTCTATACAGTCACAAAAACAAGACTTGGAGCTGACTGTGGCTCAAACATGATCTCCTGATTGCAAAATTCAGGCTTAAATTGAAGAAAGTAGGGAAAACCATGAGACCATTCAGATATGACCTAAATCAAATCCCTTATGATTATATAGTGGAGGTGATGAAGAGATTCAAGGGATTAGATCTGGTAGACAGAGTGCCTGAAGAACAATGGACAGACATTCATAACATTGTACAGGAGATGGTGACCAAAACCATCCTCAGGAAAAATAAATGCAAGGCAAAATGTTTGTCTGAGGAGGGCCTTACAAATAGTTGAGAAAAGAGGAGAAGCAAAAGGCAAAAGGAGAAAGGGAAAGATATACCCAACTAATGCAGAGTTTCTGAGAATAGCAAGGAGAGATAAGAAAGCCTTAAGTGAACAATGCAGAGAAACAGAGGAAAACAACAAAACTGGAAAGACTAGAGATCTCTTCAAGAAAATCAGAGATACAAAGTGAACATTTCATATAAAGATGTGCACAATAAAGGATAAGCAGGGTTCAAGAACCCAACAGAAGCAAAAGAGATTAAGAAGAGGTGGCAAGAATACACAGAAGAGCTGTACAAAAAAGGTCTTAATGTCCCAGATAACCACAATGGTGTGGTCACTCACCTAGAGCCAGACATCCTGGAGTATGAAGTCAACTGGGCCTTAGGAAGCATCGCTATGAATAAAGCTAGTCCAGGTAATGGAATTCCAGGTGATCTACTTAAAATGCTAAAAGATGATGCTCTTAAAGTATTGCACTCAATATGCCAGCAAATTTGGAAAATTCAGTAGTGGCACAAGACTGGAAAAGGTCAGTTTTCATTACAATCCCAAAGAAAGGCAATGCCAAAGAATGTTCAAACTACTGTACAACTGCACTCATTTTACATGCCAACAAGGTAATGTTCAAAATATTTTAGGCTAGCCTCAAGACTGAACCCAGAACTTGCAAATATATAAGCTAAGCTTGATTTATAAAAGGCCGAGGAACCAGAGATCAAAGTGCCAACATCTGCTGGATCATAGAAAAGCAAAAGAATTCCAAAAATATATCTATTTCTGCTTCACTGACTATGCTAAAGCCTCTGTTTGGATCACAACAAACTATGGAAAATTCTTAAAGAGATTAGAATACCAGACCACCTTACCTGTCTCCTGAGAAACCTGAATGCAAGATAAGAAGCAACAGTTAGAATCGAGCATAGAACATGTACTGGTTCAAAATTCAGAAAGTAATATATCAAGGTTGTATATTGTCATTCTGCTAATTTAACTTATACACAGAGAACATCATGCCAAATGCCAGGCTGGATGACTCACCAGCTATAATCAAGATTGCTGGGAGAAATAACAGCCTCAGTTATGCAGCTGATGCAATGCTAATGGCAGAAGGCAAAGAGCCTCTTTATGAGGGTGATAGAGGAGAGTGAAATAGCTGGCCTAAAACTCAACATTCAAAAAACTAAGATCATGGCATCCATCCCATCACTTCATGGCAAACAAGGGGAAAAAGTGGAAGCAGTGACAGACTTTAGTTTCCTTTGCTCCAAAATCACTATAGTGACTGCAGTTATCAAATTAAAAGATGCTTGTTTCTTGGAAGGAAAGCTATGGCAAACCTAGGTGGCATATTAGAAAGCAGAGACATCACATTGCAGACAAATGTCCATATAGTCAAATCTATGGTTTTTCCAGTAGTCATGTACAGTTGTGAGATTTGGACCATAAAGAAGGCTGAGTGCTGAAGAACTGATGCTTTTGAACTGTGGTGTTGGAGAAGACTCTTGAGAGTCCTTTGGACTGTAAGGAGATCCAACCAGTTCATCCTAAAGAAAATCAACCATTGATATTCACTGGAAGGACTGATGCTGAAGCTGAAGGTCCAATAGTCTGGCCACCTGATGTGAAGAGCTGACTCACTGGAAAAGACCCTGATGCTGGGAAAGACAGGGCAGGAGGAGAAGCAGGTAACAGAGGATAAGGCGGTTGGATGGCATCACTGACTCAATGGACATAAGCCTGAGCAAACTCTGGATGAGAAATGAGGGACAAGGAAGCCTGGTGTGCTGTAGTTCATTAGGTCACATTGAGTGGGGTATGACTTAGAGGCTGAACTAGACTTGCAGATGAGAGCACCCTAGTTAGGGCAGGTATGGAGGGCTTGAGATTTTTTTTCCAGTGGGAAAGGGAAGAATGATGAGGAAGAAGTATTGAGACACAAGTCCATGGGCCTATTCTGGTGCATACCATGCCCATTTACAACCCAGGAACAGGAATTGCACCTAGCTTTGTTGCCCAAAGAACTAGAGTGGGGCGTATAGAAACGCTGCTGCTTTCTGGCTGTTTCATGTCACAACAACTGTGAAACAGGCTCAGAAGAAATTAACACTCACAAGGCCTGGGGAGCTGTAAATGACCTCTGCCCTCAGGAAATAGCCTTGGCCTGGGGAATGGAAAAAGAGATTGAAAACAGACAGACTTTCACAAAATCATTTCAGAAGGTACCTTTTACTCACACTCTTTAAAAACCTACAAAGATACTCTTATCATACATTTTATAGAATGGAGAATGAAATCTATGAGATACAGCATCCTTCACCCATCACAGTGGTCTCTGATGCACTGGGATGACCCAGAGAGATGGTATGGGGAGGGAGGAGGGAAGGGGGGTTCAGGATTGGGAACACGTATACACCTGTGGCAGATTCATGTTGATGTATGGCAAAACCAATACAGTATTGTAAAGTAAAATAAAAAAAATAAAAATAAAAAATATTGAAAAAAACAAGTATAGAAAGTCAATGCTACAGAGAAGGAAATCGTCCCGTGCAGGTGCTGGTCAAGGAATTGCTACCAACCAGGTGGAGTTGAGCATGATTTCTTAAAAACCTGAAGATGCATTACCCTGTGATCCAGAAATCCCACTCGTGGGCACACATCCAGATCAAACAATAGTGATAAAGACATATGCACCCCAACCTTCACTGAAGCACTGTTTCTAAGAGCCAAGATATGGAAACAACCAGAATGTCCACAGAGAGATGAAAGGAAAACGAGGCACACGCAATGGAGGGAATGTTACTCAGCCATCAAAAAGCATAAAATGATGTCATCTGCAGCAAGACACAAGGACCTAGCCATGATCATACTAAGGGAAGTAAGTCAGACAGAGGAAGAGAAATATAGGATCACTGATAACCTGAATCCAGGTAGTGACACAAGAAACTCATTTCCAAAACAAAAACAATCTCAGACAATGAAAAGCCACTTTGTGTTACTAAGACGTCATATCAGGAGGAAGGCTTCAGTGAGGACACTGGGATTAACATACACACTGTTCAGTATATGAACCTACACCATCGACAAGGACCTAGTGTACAGCACAAGGAACCCTACTCAACACTGTAAAATCTTAAGGGGGCAAAGCGCCCGAGAAAGACTGGATATTCATCTATATATCCCTGAACCGTTGCTGGATCCTTGCAACAAACTCAACATTGGAAATCACCTATATGCCACTAGAAAATAAACATTAATTTTTCAAATAAAATGAAAGAACTGCTATATTACCCTATGCTTTCAGTGATCCAAGCTCCTGTTGCAAACTGGAGCCTGAGCAGTCTCAAAGCCCACCGCTGAAATCTCCTGGGATGAGTGAGGTGCGAACTGTGTGCCAGCAGATGGTCTCCCACTGGACCTGAAGTGTTTGTCCCCTCTGGATGAAACCACATTCTCAAGAACCTGGCTGTCCCCGTCCAGCTACTGCAGGCCTAGTGCACAAAGGAGGGTGGACACTGTGGGCTGGAAGGTCTTTGAATAGGCACGGGCTTGCGCATCCACCAGTGCTAGGGTGCTTACCTTCACCCTCCTTCCTTAGAGTCACCCCACTTGCAGATAACAGCACCCTAGGAAGGACTGCTTTGGAGGGCTTGGGATTTGTTTGAGGTGGGTAAGTGAAGAATGATGAAGAAATAATGAGGCACAAGCCTCGGGAGTCTGTTCTGGCACATTCCACAACCATTTACAACCCAAGAACAGGACTTGCTCTCAGCGTTGTTGCCCCAAGAGCCAGTGGGGCACAGAGAAATGCTGCCGCCTTGTGGCCATTTTGTGTAAAGGGCCCCGAGGAACTTTACACTCAGAACACGCTGCTGCTGCTGCTGCTGCTGCTGCTGCTAAGTCGCTTCGGTCGTGACCGACTCTGTGCGACCCCATAGAATCCCAGGCTCCGCCATCCCAGGGATTCTCCAGGCAAGAACACTGGAGTGAGTTGCCATTTCCTTCTCCAATGCATGGAAGTGAAAAGCCCTAGGGATTATAAATGACTCCTGCCCTCAAGAAACAATTTTGGGGTGAAAATCGAATAAGAATATGAAAACAAGCAGGCCTTCAGAAAGCCATCTCATCAGGTACATTTTACATACACTCTTTAAAAACAAATAATGCACATACAAAATTCTTCATATTGCACATTATCAGAGAAAGAAAAATGAAATCTACAGTGAGACATATGCCCTTCCACCCATCACAATGGCCATCACCAAAAAGTCTGCAGTCAATGATGGAGAGGGCCTTCAGAAAAGGGAATCTGCCCTCCAACGGTACTGGGAAGAGAAGTTACTACAGTCTCTTTAAAAACAAATAATGCACATACAAAATTCTTCATATTGCACATTATCAGAGAAAGAAAAATGAAATCTACAGTGAGACATATGCCCTTCCACCCATCACAATGGCCATCACCAAAAAGTCTGCAGTCAATGATGGAGAGGGCCTTCAGAAAAGGGAATCTGCCCTCCAACGGTACTGCGAAGTGAAGTTACTACAGACACTGTGGAGCACAGCATGGAGGTTCCTTAAAACCCTGAAGATACAGATATCCTATGACCCAGGATTTCTTTGGAAGGAATGATGCTAAAGCTGAAACTCTAGTACTTTGGCCACCTCATGTGAAGAATTGACTCATTGGAAAAGACTGATGCTGGGAAGGACTGGGGGCAGAAGAAGGGGACGACCGAGGATGAGATGGCTGGATGGCATCACTGACTCGATGGATGTGAATGAGTAAACTCCGGTAGTTGGTGCTGGACAGGGAGGCCTGGCGTGCTGCAATTCATGGGGTCACAAAGAGTCGGACACGGCTGAGTGACTGAACTGAACTGGATTCCCACACTAGGGCCACATTCAGATCAGACTATTGTTGGAGAAGACACATGTACCCAAACTTTCTGTAGCACAGTTTCCAAGATCCAAGACTTGGAGGCAACCAGAACGTTTTGGAGAGTTGAAAGGGAAAAGGAGATGTGGCGCACATATGCAATGGAAGTCAGCCATCAAAACCATGAAATAATGCCATTCGTAGCAACATAGAAAGACCTAGCCATGACCATAGTAGGTGAATTAAGTCAGATAGAGGAAGATACATTTATAGTATCACTGATAGGTGGAATCTAAAATGTGCCAGAAAGTAACTCATTTCTAAAAAGCAAACAGATTCACTTTCCATGTCCAGTTGCAGCCCAGGAACAGGCACAAAGAAATGCTGCCGCCTTGTGGCCATGTTGTGTAACAACTATAAAATTAGGAGTGTTTGGGGAGAAGGCAATGGCACCCCACTCCAGTACTCTTGCCTGGAAAATCCCATGGACGGAGGAGCCTGGTAGGCTGCAGTCCACGAGGTCGCTAAGAGTCGGACACTACTGAGCGACTTCACTTTCACTTTTCACTTTCATGCATTGGAGACGGAAATGGCAACCCACTCCAGTGTTCTTGCCTGGAGAATCCCAGGGACCGGGGAGCCTGGTAGGAGGCTGTCTATGGGGTCACACCGAGTTGGACACGACTGAAGCGACCTAGCAGCAGCAGGTAAGCTTAAAACTCACAAGGCCTGTGGACTGTAAAATCTCCTGCCCTCAGGAAATGTTCTGGGGGAGGGAGCAGTAACTGCTTAAGAATCGTAAAAGGTCAGGCTTTCAATAAGACAGTTTTAGCAGGTACATTTTACTCACACTCTTGAAAAATAAACACCGCACATACATGTTTCCTCATATTGTACATTATTACAGACAGGAAAATGAAATCTATGAGATGTATTCCCTTCTACCCACCACAGGGACCATCTCAAAAAGTCTACAGACAGTCAACACTGGAGAGGGCCTGCAGAAAAGGGAGCCCTCCTCTGCCAGTGCTGGGAGTGGAAATTGCTACACACTGAGGAGCCCAGAATGGAGGTTCCTTAAAATCCGGGAGATGCAGCTATCCTGTGACCCGTAATCCCACACTAGGGCTATATCTGGATCAAACTGGAGTTGGAGAAGGCACACGAACCCCAGCCTTCACTGCAGCACTATTTCCAAGCCAAATTTGGAGGCAGCCAGAAAGTTCTTGGAGAGATGAAAAGGAAAAGTAGGTGTGGTTTGTACACATAAGCAAAGGAATGTTCCTCAGCCACCAAACAGAAGGAACAATGCCATTTGCAGCAACAAAGACGGACCTAGCCATGATCATAGCAGGTGGATTAAGTCCGACAGAGGAGGACAAATACCGTATAGTATCACTGACAGGTGGAATCTAAAAAGTGCCAGAAAGGAACTCATTTCCCAAAAGGAAATAGATTCACAGACTTTGTGAATCTGTAGCCCTTAGTCACTTAGGGCTACAGAAGGGGTCACATCATGAGGAAGAGTTAGATCAGGAAGCTGAGATTAACATATACACTCTATCAGAAACCTAGAGCATCAATGTGAAAAGTGAGTGAAGTCGCTCAGTCGTGTCCGACTCTTTGCGACCCGTGGACTGCAGCCCACCAGGCTCCTCCATCCTTGGGATTCTCCAGGCAGGAATACTGGGGTGGGTTGCCATTTCCTACTCCAGAGGATCTTCCTGACCCAGGGATTGAGCCCACATCTGCTGTGTCCTCTGCATAGCCAGGCAGATTCTTTTCCACTGAGCCACTGGGGAAGCTGTGTTGTAAAATGTAATGTAAAATGCTATAGGGGCAAAGCCCGCCCCCCCCCTAAAAAAAAGAATGGATATGCATCTGTATATACCAGAATCAAGTTGCTGGACACCTGTAAAAAACTCGACCTTGGACATCAACCATACTCAAAAATAAAATAAAATAATTTGACAAATAAAATGAAATAACTGCTGCATTCACCTCAGACCTCGGTCACCCGGGGTGCTGTCACAAACCTGGAGCCTGAGCAGCCTTGGAGCCTGATCATCCTGGCTAGATCACCCTGCATCTGAGGGAGCTGAGAAGGAAGTGCCAGCAAACGAGCCTCCTTTGGCGCTGAAGTGTGTCCCCTGTGGATCAAACCTCATTTTCCAGATCTGGGCTGGCCTTGCACAGCTACAGCAAGCCTACTGAACACCAAGGAGGGTGTCCCCTTGGGCTAAAAGACCTTAAAAAGGCATCGAATCTGCACATCTCCTATTGTTGGGGTCCATACCACCAGCCTTCTTCCCAGAGTCACCTCACTTGCAGATGACAGCACCCTAGCAGGGCAGTTTGGGAGGGCTTGGGGATTTGTCTGGGGTGCGGAGTGAAGAATGATCAGGAAGAAGTATTGAAATACAAGCCAATGGGTGTCTGTTCTGGCACAACCAGTACCCATTTACAGCTCAGCAACAGGACTTGCACTCAGCTTCCTTGCCCAGAAACCAGTGTGGCATACGGAAGTGCTGCTGCCTCGTGGCTGTTGCTTGTAACACGTGTAAAATCAGAGTTCATGGGTATACATGACTCCTGCCATCGCGAAACAGCCTGAGTAATCAAATAAGAATTTGAAACTGGCAGGCTTTTAAGAAGCATTTTCAGCAGGTAAATTTTACTCACACTGTTTAAAAAGCACATATAAAAAATGCTCATATTGCACATTATTAGTAAAAGGAAATGAAAACTCTGAAGTGTATCACCTTCCATCCACCAGAATGGCCATCATCAAGAAGTCTACAGTCAGTGCTGGAGAGGGCCTGCAAAACAGGAACCCCCCTCCTGCAGCGCTGGGAATGTGGACAGCTAACAGTTACTGTGGAGCACAGCATGGAGGTTTCTTAAAAACCTAAAGATGCAGATATGCCATGATCCAGCATTCCCACACTGAAGTGTACATCCCGGTCAACAGGAGTTGGAGAATATACATACACCCAGCTTTCTTTGCAGCTCTGTTTCCAGGAGCCAAGACACAGAAGCAACCAAAATGTCCCTGGAGTTATGAAAGGAAAAAGAGGACGTGGCACACATATTCAGAGGAATGTTACTCAGCCATCCAAAAGTATGAGACTATGCCATTTTCAGCAGCAAAGAAGGACCTAGCCATGATGATAATACATGAAATAATTCAGACAGAGGAACAAAATATCGTTTATATCAATAGTAGGTGCAATTTTAAAAAGTGATATACAAGGACTTATTTCCAAGACAGGTATAGACTAAGACTTAGTATTATGGAAGGGGTCACATTGGGAAAAAGAGTTAAATAAGGACCTTGGGACTAACAGGTGGTGCTAATGGTAAAGAACCTGCCTGCCCGCACAGGAGATGTAAGAGATGCAGGTTAAATCCTGGGTGGAGAAGATGCTCTGGAGGAAGGCATGCTGACCCACTCTAGTATTCTTGCCTAGAGAGTTCCACCGACAGAAGAGCCTGGTGGGCTACAGTCCAAAGAGCTGCACAGACCCAGGCAAGACTGAAGCAATTTAGCACGCAGCATGCACAGGATTAACACATGCAGTCTTCAATATACGAACCTAGATCATCAACAGGGACCTACCATCTGGCACAGGGCACCGTAGTCAACACCTTGTAAAACCTACTGGGGCAAAGCCCCCAGTAAAGACTTGATATTATCTATATATACCTGAAATTGCTAGACACCTATGACAAACTCAACATGGGAAATCAAGTACTCCCCAATAGAATTAAACATTAATTTGCCAATTAAATTTAAATACCTGTTATATTCCCTTCAGACCTCAGTGACCCGGGCTCCTGTCACATCCCTGGAGCCTGGGGAGCCTTGGGGCCTAAGTCTGGATTTTCCTGGGCTTGAGGGAGTTGAGAAGGTTGTACAACAAATGAGACACCACTGTTCAGTCCCTCAGTTGTGTCTGACTGCTTGCGACCCCCTTGGACTGCAGCACACCAGGCTTCCCTGTCCTTGGCCACCTCTCAGAGCTTGCTCAGACTCATGTCCATTGAGTCGGTGATGCCATCCCATCCATCCATCTCACACTCTGTCATCTCCTTATTCTCCTGCCTTCAGTCTT
Source organism: Madoqua kirkii (assembly GCA_006408675.1). NCBI lineage: Eukaryota > Metazoa > Chordata > Mammalia > Artiodactyla > Bovidae > Madoqua > Madoqua kirkii. Next base: position 48,494 of record SJYC01108821.1, read on the forward strand.
TTCCAGCATCAGGGTCTTTCCTAACAAGTCGGCTCTTCACATCAGGTGGCCAAAGTATTGGAGCTTCAGCATCAGTACTTCCAATAACTATTCAGTGTTGATTTCCAAGGAACTCTAGAGTCTTCTCCAATACCACAGTTTGAAAGCACCAATTCTTCAGCGCTCAGCCTTCTTTATGGTCCAGCTCTCACATCCGTACATGACTGCAGGAAAAACCATAGCCTTGACTATACAGACCTTTGTTGGGAAAGGAATGTCTCTACTTTATAATATGCTGTCTAGGTTTGTCATAGATTTCCTTCCAAGGAGCATCTTTTAATTTCATGGCTGCAGTCGCCATCTGCAGTGATTTTGGAGCCCAAGAAAATTAAGTCTGTCAGTGTTTCCATTGTTTCCCCATATATTTGCCATGAAGTAATGGGACCAGATGCCATGATCTTAGTTTTTTGAATGTTGAATTTTAAGCCAACTTTTTCACTTTCCTCTTTTACATTCATCAAGAGACTCTTTAAGTTCCTCTTTGCTTTTCTGCCATAAGGGTGGTGTCATCTGCATATCTGAGGTTATTTATATTTCTCCTGGCAATCTCCAGCTTGTGCTTCATCCAGTCTGGCATTTTTCAAGATATGCTCTGCACATAAGTTAAATAAGCAGGCTGACAATAAACAGCCTTGACGTACTCCTTTCCCAATTTTGAACCAGTCTGTTGACCGCCTGCTGACCTGTAGTGATTTTCCCCTCAGGATGAAACCACAACCTCCAAACCCACTTCAGCTGTCCAAGTCTATACCAACCCTCTTGCAACCAAACAATGCAGGACCTTTGGGATGGAAGAGGTGAAGAATCACTTGGTCTTCACCTGTCCAGATGACGTGGTTCCTGGCTCCAGCCTGTTTCCCGAAAGTCCTGCACGTGTGGAAGACAGCACCCTCAGCGCTGCAGATTTGCAGGGCTTGGGATTTGTTGTGTGGGGAGATTGCTTTGGGGTGGTGACAGTAATGGGGAGGAAGGCATGGTACACAAGCCATATGTGTATGCCATGCTCACTATCTAGGAACCAGTCTTTCAGGAAGGCTGTGGTGCTGGAATAAGAGTTGGAAATGAAGTCTGCTCCCTGCGGCCATTTCCCAAACAACAATTTTAATACCAGTGCTTATGGAAACAATGTTGACACGGCCTGAGGAGCTGTAAATGACACTTGCCTTTAAGAAATGCCCTGGGGTAGATAATTCGATAGAACTTGCAAACAGGGTAGGCTTTCAAGAAGTCAATTTCAACAGGTACATTTTACTCAGATTGTTTGGGAAAATGCACATACAAAGTTCCTCACCATAGCACATAATTAGATGAATGCAAATCAAAACTAAATGAGGGATCACCTCCTACCACTAGGAGTGAGCATCATCAGAAAGGCTACCAATAGTCAATGGTGGAGAGGATCTGGAGAAAAGGGAACCTCCTATGTCACTTGGGGGAATATAAACTGGTTAACAGCTACTGTGGAGGTTCCTCAACCTAAAAACACAGATACCATATGATCCAGAAATCCTACTCCTGAATGTACATCTGGAGAAAGATATAACTGTAAATGACACCTGCACCCCAACATTCTTTGCTGCACCATTCACAATAGCTAAGATATTGAAGCAAGCTAAATGTCCATGGACAGATGAATGGATAAAGATGATGTGGTATACATATACATATAATAGAATACTACTCAGCAATAAAAATAATAAAATAATTCCATCTGCAGAAACACGGAAGGACTTAGAGATTATCATGATAAGTGAATTAAGTCAGAAAGAAGAAAATATCAGATGATATCACTTACATGTGGAAGTATGATAGAAATGAATCTGCCTGCAATGCAGGAAACCCTGGTTCAATCCCTGGGTCAGGAAGATACCCTGGAGAAGGAAATGGCAACCCCCTGCAGTATTCCTGCCTGGGAAATCTCATGGACAGAGGAACATAGTTGCTCGAAGTCCCTACAATTCCACTCTTACATACATAATACATACTTACATATATATATATATATATATCCAAGAAAAGTTAAAACATATGTCCATACAAAAATGTACATGAATACTAACAGGAGCAACATTCACAATGTCCAAAAAGTGGAAGCCATCCAGATGTCTATCAAATGATGAGTTGTGCATGCATACAATGAAGTATTTATAAATCATAAATGTCCACATTTATTATAAGATCTTTAGAAATTGCAATAAGATCATCCTGACGTTTTTTTGCTCTATGTTTTCTGATATACTGCCTGTCGTGCTTCAGACAGTAAAATACTGTTCAGCCATTAACAGGAATGATGCACTGATTCAGGCTACAACATATCTGAACCTCAAAACATTATACTAAGTGGAAGAAGCCAGACACAAAAAGCTGTATGTTGTATGATCCCAGTTACGCAAAATGTTCCCAGTAGGCAAAGCCACAGAGACAGAAAGCAGCCTAGTTGTTGCCAGGATGTGGAAGAGGAAGCAGCTGCCACTGACAGCTAACGGGTGCAAAATTTCTTTTTGGGATAATGGAAATGTTCTAGACAACATCGTGATTACACAATGTATGAACATAAAAATTACCCACTTATTTGTATTATTCTAAATGATGATTTTAGTTATATGAATTTTATCTTTAAAATGTTTTAAATAAAAATAACAGACACTAAAAAAAATGCTCAAATATCTGATCTAAACTGTTTTCTCGCTCAAACATTTGACTTGGCAGCAGTAAATGACCTCATGGTATTGTTTTCCCTCTTATTTTCAAATAAATAATTTGTACACTGGATCATCTTAAAGCCCACATGCTTTTTCTCAGACATTAGACTGATAAACTTGTTCCCATTTATATTAATTTTGTAACTTGCCTTGAACTTATTTGAAAGTTTTTATAATGCAAAAATTTAGTATATCATCAGTTCAGTTCAGTTCAGTTGCTCAGTCGTGTCCGACTCTTTGCAGCCCCATATGGCAAAATCAGTCATATAAGTGAAAGAGAGAAATACTTCAGATACTAATACTGGTAAAAATTAATCATATAAGTGAAATATCAGACTATGTCATTACATTAAAATATCCTATACATATTTTCTCAAAGTCAAGAAGTAGTGAAAGATGTGTCTAAAGAAGAAAGACATATATAAAACACACATCCAGTTAGCTATTAATAAGGAATATCACATGAAATTTTGTGAAACAAAAGGGCACTATCTTATGTGAGTGCATTTTTATTTTATGGTGCTCATGAATCAAAATTTATTTAATAAGATTCATAAGTGGATAAATGCTAAAGGCAAGTGTGGTAGTTCATTGTATGTGTCAGTTTGGTGAGACTATTACTCAACTTAACAGTGACCTAAGTATTGTTATAAAGGTATTTTGTAGATGTGTTAACATCCACAATTAGTAACAGAGATCATCTTCAGAAGTTTGAGTGGGACTATTCCAACTAGTTGAATGTCTTTATGATCTAAACTGAAGTTTCTAGAGTAAGAACAAATTACCAATTACTCCAAGTCTTACTGGACAGTGTTTCTAGCCTTCCCTTCATGATAATGGGCTTCCCTGGTGGCTCAGACGGTAAAGTGTCTGCCTGGATTCGATTCCTGGGTCGGGAGGTTCCCCTGGAGAAGGAAATGGTAATCCACTCCAGCACTCTTGCCTGGAAAATCCCATGGACGGAGGAGCCTGATAGGCTACAGTCCATGGGGTCACAAAGAGTCGGACACGACTTAGAGACTTCACTTCACTTTCACTTCATGATAACAGATGCTACAGACTTGCCAAGCCAGCCCCTACAACTGAATAAGCCAGTTCCTTGCAATCAATCATATACACATATGTGAAATATACCTATATTCAAATGTTCCCATATATTAATATATATGAGAGACAGGGTCTACTGATTCTGTTACTCTGACCAATTTTTTACTAACACAGTAGAAGTATATTAAAACATTTTGGAATTGTTGCAATTGATTGGAAAAGTGACTGCAGAACCTTTAAAATATGGTTATCAGTCATTCTACATGGTGTTATAAACTTAATAATGAAAATGTTTTGCAATTACAAACCAAAATGATAGACAACCTCTCTATAAGAAAATTATCAAATTTCAAATATAAAAAACATTGTATTTTGATGAATCAAGAGGGTAAATAACTAGAAGTATTGATAAGCTAGAATCTATTCTTGATTATTTAATATTAGGAATCAGTATTTACAGGACTGATGTGCTCCAGATTCCTTAATGTGAGCAGTGAATTACATTCTAAGGACATTGCCAATTTCACTATCAGAAAAATACAGAATAAAACATGGTTTGCAATATTCAAATTGTTATCAAAAATTTTAGTAAAGTACTTTCAGTTCAGTTCAGTCTCTCAGTCGTGTCCGACTCTTTGCAACACCATGAACCACAGCACACCAGGCCTTCCTGTCCATCACCATCTCCCGGAGTTCACTCACACTCACACCCATTGAGTCCCTGATGCCACCCAGCCATCTCATTCTCGGTCATTCCTTTCTCCTCCTGCCCCCAATCCCTCCCAGCATCAGTCTTTTCCGATGAGTCAACTCTTCACATGAGGTGGCCAAAGTACTGGAGTTCAGCTTTAGCATCATTCCTTCCAAAGGAATCCCAGGGCTGATCTCTTTCAGAATGGACTGGTTGGATCTCCTTGCAGTCCAAGGGACTCTCAAGAGTCTTCTCCAACACCACAGTTCAAAACCATCAATTCTTCGGTGCTCAGCCTTCTTCACAGTCCAACTCTCACATCCATACATGGCCACAGGAAAAACCATAGCCTTGACTAGACGGACCTTAGTCAGCAAAGTAATGCTTTTGAATATGCTGTCTAGGTTGGTCATAACTTTTCTTCCAAGGAGTAAGCATCTTTTAATTTCATGGCTGCAGTCACCCTCTGCAGTGATTTTGGAGCCCAAAAAATAAAGTCTGACACTGTTTCCCCATCTATTTCCCATGAAGTGATGGGACTGGATGCCATGATCTTCGTTTTCTAAATGTTGAGCTTTAAGCCAACTTTTTCACTCTCTTCTTTCACTTTCATCAAGAGGCTTTTTAGTTCCTCTTCACTTTCTGCCATAAGGGTGGTGTCATCTGCATATCTGAGCTTATTGATATTTCTCCCGGCAATCTTGATCCCAGCTTGTGTTTCTTCCAGTCCAGCGTTTCTCATGATGTACTCTGCATATAAGTTAAATAAGCAGGGTGACAATATACAGCCTTGAGGTACTCCTTTTCCTATTTGGAGCTAGTCTGTTGTTTCATGTCCAGTTCTGACTGCTGCTTCCTGACCTGCATACAGATTTCTCAAGAGGCAGGTTAGGTGGTCTGGTATTCCCCTTTACTCTTAGTTTTGTAAATTATTTGCAAAGTAATTTTCAGATTTAAAAAAAAATGTATATATGTCTACTGTGCCCAGATGACAAGAGCTGTTGCCTGCTGTTCCTGGTACAGTGATTGTCAAGATGATCCTTGTAAATAAATTTCGAATAAAATTGCTCAAGACAAAGAGACTAAAGGCTTGATTCTCCCTAAGATGCCTGTTAGATTCAAAATATCTGAAATGAACTGGAGAGAGAGTGGGGCATGTGTTACATAAATTGGTAAGTGGATTTCAATGAAATAAAATCAATGAAAAAACTTTTTTTTTTTAATGAGACAATTGTTCTACCAAGAAGACTGAGTCCAGACTTAAAATGGATATGACTACTTGAGACTTAAAACCCACCCTGCACTCACACATTACAATGAGAAGCAGATGAAAGAGCCTGTTGGGCGCCTAATAAGAATATAGTATCCAAAGTCCAATTCAGATTCAAATAGGATGATGAAGAAAGAGTTTCTTGTGATGGGAAAAAGGGGGGCTTTGAAATATTGTGAACTAGAAAGTTCTTCCCAAGGAACAAGAACATATCCTAGTAGAAAGATGTCCTCCTCAGGAAAAGAGAAGCCATCACACAATCTGTGGGGTTGAGGGAGTCTATAGTTGGTATCCAAATGGGATGTTACACTAAGATTATCTGCCTCATGCTCCACCACTGCCCAGTGAGAGAGAGTATTTGATTCATAAAGTTCTAGATTAGGAAGATCTGCTTCTACATCTAATATAGTCTGACAATGATCATACAATACCCAGAGGTCTGCATGTTGAGCGTGATGTTTTGGTTTACTGGGATTTAGGGTTGCTTGTCTATTTCAGGGAGAATGAGCCATCAGAAAAAAAGATTTTTGTAGATATTGACACAGTTCATCAAACATTTTAGGACGTTGTAAGTTAGCTCTTTCTGGTGAGATTTTGGTTGATTGACATCTATTTTTGTTGGATTCAAATATTTATTGCTTGTTCAAAACTCTGCACAGATCCCTTTCCTCCTTCATTAATGATAGGTGGAAATTAAAATAATGACTGTTTTGACAGGCTTCATTTTAGAGTAATCCCTAAGACAAGTTGAAAATATGAGAAACAGCTCTTTGAATTTATCAGGCATCAACACTCTGAGACTATTTTTCCTATTCATAAGAGGATAATCTCCTCTAGTTTTCCTGCCTTGGTTTCCTCTACTGACTTACTTTTCTCACAGCAGAGCTGTTACAATGTAGATTGTAACATCTGAGGCTCCTTTCCTTTCCCATATATATTTTTTTCCTAATGGTACCTCATCCATTCCAGTGCCTTAGGATATCATCTATGTTAGTGTGAAGATGCTCAAATTTATAGGCCTAATCTTGATCACTCATCTGATAATCATATTCACATTTTTAATTCCCTATTGAATATTTGCACTGTAATGTTTTATTGTCGAGTCATCTCAACTATTGATGTCATCAGAATGGACTGTTGAGCACTTCTCTTTCTCTTGAATTGCTTCGGCTAGAAAGATAGTAATCATTCTTAAATCCTCAATCTTCCCAACCATTCAGATTTGATCTATCAACAGAGCCTGAAAACTTCTTTTTTTTTTTTTTTTTTTTTCAAAAAATATCTTAAATGTATACTGTTATTACCCATCCACACTGTGTCCACACTCTGAAAACCCTGGGCTGAGTCTACATTATCTTTGACCAAGATAGCTTAGGAGGCTCCTGTGCTGCCACTTCTAGCCCATTTACACTAACCAGAGTGATGATTTATTACCTAATAGTATATATGTGTATATATGTATATACACATATGTATACATGTATCTAACAGTGTGTGTGTGTATATATATATACATATATATATGTATATATATATATGAAGGAAATGACAACCCACTCCAGTAGTCTTGCCTGGAGAATCTTATGGATGGAGAAGCCTGGTAGGCTGCAGTCCATGGCGTTGCTCAGAGTTGAACATGCCTGAGCGACTTCACTTTCATGCATTGGAGAAGGAAATGGCATTTCAGTGTTCTTGTGTGGCACTCCAGTGTTGTCTTCTCTGGAGAATCCCAGGGACGGCAAAGCCTGGTAGGCTACCGTCAATGGGGTCTCACAGAGTCAGGCACAAGTGAAGTGACTTAGCAGCATATACATACATACATACATACATACTATTCAAGATACCCAGGAGAATGGTAGGTTACCCATTCCAGTATTCTTAGTCTTCCCTGGTGACTCAGATGGTAAAAATCTGTCTGCGATGTGGGACACCTGGGTTTGATCCCTGGGTTGGGAAGATCCCCTGGAGGAGGGCATGGCAACTCACTCCAGTATTCTTGCCTGGAGAATCCTCATTAACAGAGGAGCCTGGCAGGCTACACTCCACAAATATATAATATATATGTGATATTCTCCTCATTTTGATGTTTAGACAAAGTTATTCAATGTCTTCACTTTGCTCTTAAAATAACATCAACATCCCATACCTTGCAACCCTGTCCGCTTTTCAAATCTTACTCAACCTATTCTTCCTGCTTTACCACAGAAAACATAGTGGCCATTCCTCTATTCACTGAAGAGTCCCAGTCTTTTCTGAGTCACAGTGTTTTACTTTAATTAGGTTACCAAGGATGGCACCTTCTTATCTTCCCATTTTAGCATCTATTTCTTCACAGAGGAATTTTGTGGCCACTAAACTAGTTAACTGTGAAGAAAGTTGAGCACTGAAAAACTGATTTGTTTAAACTGTGGTGTTGGAGAAGACTCTTGAGAGTCTCTTGGACTGCAAGGAGATCCAACCAGTCAATCCTAAAGGAAATCAGTTCTGAATGTTCATTGGAAGGACTAATGGTGAAGCTGAAACTCCAATATGTGGCCACCTGATGTGAAGAACTGACTCATTTGAAAAGACCCTGACAGTGGGAAAGGCTGAAGGTAGGAGGAGATGAGGATGACAAAGGATGAGATGGTTGGATACCATCACCAACACAGTGGACATGACTTTGGGTAAACTCTGGGAGTTGGTGATGAACAGGGAGGCCTGGCATGCTGCAGTCCATGGGGTCACAGAGTCAAATATGACCGAGTCACTGAATTGAAACTAGTTAACTAAACTTAACTAAACTGTTCCACTAAACTAGAACACCCTTAAATAGTCCCTTCATTTTTTGTATTCTAGAGTTCTTGTTTTTATTGTTTAGTTGTTAAGTTGTGTCTGATTCTTTGTGACCCCCATGGACTATATAGCCTGCCAGATTCCCCTGTCCATGGGATTTCCCAGGCAAGAATACTGGAGTAGGCTGCCTTTTTTTTTTTTTTCTACAGGGGATCATCCTGAGCCAGATTGAATCTGTGTCTCCTGCCTTTTCAAGCATATTCTCTACCACTGAGTCACCAGAGGAGCCCATGTTAGAACCAGGACCCTAATTATCATATTATCTGCATGGATTACTAGATTGTAGATATTGTATTCTTTTTTATTTTCCTTTTTTTCTGATGCCTTGCTCATTGTCTTCTCCAACATCATGTAAGTTCCACAGTGATATGGACCATTGTCTGTGTTCTTCACATTCTTATAACTCCAAAGTCCAGCACTGTGCCAGGAGACAAAAGTTGCTCAAGGAAGATTTATTGAATAAATGCCTGTGTTTATTTTGCAATTCTTCAGTAATAAACCAAAGTAGTATAGTAATCAATTAAGAAAAAACGAATTGTGCTTTTCAAACTCAAAGATTGCAAAGTCAATTTCCATTCCTTGTTTTAAAAAAATCTTTATTGTTCTGTAATAAATTTTTGAAGATATTAATAAATTTTTCTTCATTAATCTCTTGTTCAGTGTGATGAAAAACTCATATAATGGTTTCTATGCAAATTTTTGTACTTTCTTCAGAATAAGTATTCTTCACATAATGAGAATTCTAAACTAAATTGTATTTGCTTTGTATCCTCAGACTGGAAATAAAGCCAGAAAAACAATACATATAGATGGAAAGATATACACAAGCTAAAAAAAAGTGAGAATAGGCTTCTGGAATGAAAAATAAGGAATTGGTGAGGTATAAGAGAGAACAGAGGGTGCTTATTAGTCTGACCTCTCTCTCCAGGAGATGGCACATAAAAAGGAAACCTAGTGTGTTTACTATGTTCTAGTTCCATTTATTCATTTGTCTCCCAGCTCTAGTAGCAAGCTCAGACACATTCATAAGGAATATAATTCAACGCAAAGTCACTTCTAACTCCTAAAATGCAAACATGAGGAAAGTGGAATAAACATTTCCTAAATTATGTTATAAGCTATATATAAAAATATAGTTTGTAAACACCTTAGTCTTTTAGGAATGTCATATGTATTTTCCATTCCACAAACCCTAAAATCTTTGTCTACTCACTGTTATTAACCCACATGACTCACATAATTAAGATCCTGAGAAGCTGAAACAAATTCTTTATGAAAATAAGAATTAGCCAGAGGTAACCGAGATAGTGATATAGAAGGCCCCTGAATTCAATTTCTTATACAGATACACTAAATGTACAGCTATATGTGGAGCTTTTACCTCTAAAAGAGATGTAGAAACTAGCTGAGAGGTTCATATGCATTAGGAAAATGAGAAAATACCAATTGAAAAATAAACAGGAAAGATTGAGACACACTGTCACCATAAAACTCACCCACCCTCTCCAGTTCCAGCTAAGAGCTCAGCACAGAGAGAGGAGACAAAATTGGCCATTTCCTAATCTTTCTCTGACATGGATATATCTGAATATTTTACTAGCTGCTGTCTGTGTTCGTGTTTATAACTTCACACAGATTAAAGAGCTGGTTTGTAATCTCCCCCAAAGACTGGGAAAGTGGAGGGAAAACTCTCCCCACTTTCTCATTTTAGCCTGCTCCAAAAGTAAAATCAAGTCACTAATACCTCTGTGGGAGAAGCTTGTACCATAGTTTTTGCACCTGCACCCCAAGAGAAAGGCTTCCAGATTGCTGACTCTGGGATTCATGAGTTTTGCAGGATTTCAGCAAACAGAGTAGCAAATATTAATTTAATAGGTATTGAAACAAGTGCCTCACTGACACCCTGGCACACTCACTCTGGCCCAGCTGAGGGAGAGTAGGTAAAACACTCAATTTATTTGAGGATCCAAAGTTTCATCAGGCTCCATCCAGATGCTAACCAAAATCTTCCTCTTTGGGACAGTTCTTGGAACATCTTCAATTACTGAAAGCCATTAATAACAAAGAAGGCAGCTTTGACAATCAGAAAATTTTGAGAGGCAATCAGGAGTTCAGGTTCAGATAACTGATTAGATTCATCTACCAGAGACCACTCTTTTAAGACTGAGAGAGGTGCTATTTCATATTACGTGCAGAAACTAACTAACTAACTAACTAACTAAATAAATAAATAAATAAATAAGTTCCAAGCAAAATAAGACAAATACCCAGAAACAGAATCTAATGAAACAGAGATAAAGTTTAAGTTAACAGTTCACAAAGATGCTCACTGAGGTCAGGTGAGCAATGAATGAACAAAGGAAAAACTTCAGCAAAGAGACAGAAAATAGTAAAAATTTGCAAACTGAAATCACAGAGCTACACAGATCAATAACTGAACTAAAAATTCCATAGAATAGTTAAACAGCAGACTGAATTAACCAGAAGAAAGGGAAAATGAATTAAAAGATAAGACAGTGAAAGTCATCCAATAAGAAAAGTAAAAACCAGTAGTGGAAAAGAATAAAATGCTTTGAGAGACATATGACACATCATCAAGAGCAAAATTAGTTCATGTTGCTGCTGCTGCTGCTGCTGCTGCTGCTGCTGCTGTGTCACTTCAGCTGTGTCCGACTGTGTGACCCCATAGATGGCAGCTCACCAGGCTCCCCCATCCCTGGGATTACCCAGGCAAGAACACTGGAGTGGGTTGCCATTTCCTTCTCCAAAATTAATTCATACGTATCAATAATTACTTTAGTTGTAAATGGGCTAAATCCTCCAATCAAAAGCTGTAGAGTGGTTGAATCAATATAAAAATAAAACCAATGATTGTTGTATAAAGGAGACTTGCTTTGTGTTTAAGGAAATGAAGACTAAAATGGAATGTATGAAAAAAAAAAATCCACTGAAGTGGAAACTGAAAGTAAGCAGGGAAACAATACTTATGGCAAGCAAAATAGATTTTAAGGCTACAAGTGTAACAACAAACAAAAAGTTCTTATATAATGATAAAGCGATCAATTATTCAAGAAGGTATACCGTTAGTAAATATTTCTGAACTCAATATGAGGATCTAACTACATGAAGCAAATATGAATAAATATGAAATGAGAAATACCTAGCAATATGACAATATTGAGGACTTTATTGGGGACTTTAGTACATGACTTTCAATGACAGATAGATCATATGGACAAACAATTACACAACTTCAGACTCACACTACATATTGCCTCAGATGAACCTAATATCCATATATTCCATTCAACAGCATAATATAAATTCTTCTTAAGCACAATGGAACATTCTCCAAGATAGAATATCTGATAATTCACAAGAACATGTGCTAATTCACAAAATAAGTCTATATAAAGACTGAAATTATACCAATGACCTTTGACAACATAAAGATACTAATGTAGAAATCAGTAACATGAATGAAGTGAATGGATGAATGAAGTCGCTCAGTTGTGTCCGACTCTTTGCGACCCCATGGACTAGTAGCCTACTAGGCTCTTCCCGCCATAGGATTCTCCAGGCAAGAGTACTGGAGTGGATTGCCATTTCCTTCTCCAGTGGATCTTCCCGACCCAGGGATTGAACCCAGGTCTCCTGCATTCCAGGCAGACACTTTAACCTCTGAGCCACCAGGGAAAAGAAGCATGAATAAATTTGGAAAAATTTAAAATGTGCTAATTAAGAAACACACTTCAAACAACTAATGGTCAAAACAGAAATCAAAATGGAAATTAAGACAATATCTTAAATGAGTAAGAAGCACAACATGCCAAAATGTATGGGACGTTGAAAAAACAGTTCTAAGAGAAAAGTTATAACAATGAAAAGCTTACATTTAGAAGACAAAAAGCCCTCAAAATTGGATTAGTTAATTATAAGTCCTGAAGCTGTAAAACTCCTAGAAGAAAACATAACGTTAAACTCCTTGACATTGGTCTTGGCAATAATTTTTTGAATTTGCCACCAAAATCCAAAGCAAAAATCAGCAAGTGATTTAGTTTCAACTACAGCAAAATAAAAAGCTTCTGCACACCAAAGAAAGCTATTAGCAAAATTAAAAGGCAACCTATGGAATGGAAGAAAAATATTTACAAGCCTCATGTCCAATAAGAGACTGATATCCAAATATCCAAAGAACTCATACAACTCAATGACAATATACATATAATCCATTAAAAAAAAAAAACAGGCAAAGATCTTGAATAAGCATTTTACATAAAATGACATACAATTGATCAACAAGTACATGAAAAAGTACTCAACACAACTAATCAACAGGGAAACGTAAATCAAAATTGCAAGTGAGATGTCTTGTAATACCTGCTAGGATATCTATTATCAGAAAGTCAGTAAATAACAGTGTTGGCAAAGATGTGGAGGAAAAGGGAATGTTGAGGGTAATATTAACTGGAACAACTACTATGCGAAAAAAATCTGGATGTTCCTCAAGAAGTCAAAATGGAACTATCATATGATCCATTTCTGGGTATCTCCAAAGGAAACAAGATCATTATCTCAAAGAGAATATATATTTTTTCATGTTGATTTTAGCATTATTCACAACAAGTAAGGTATGAAAATAACCTAAAAGTGGATGAACAAGTGGATAAAGAAAATATGATACCCACAGACATACACAAATTCAGCTTTAAAAAAGAAGGAAATCCTGATATTTACAATATGAATATAACTAGAGGGTATTATGCTAGGTGAAATAATCCAAAAAATGAAAAACAAAATGTCACTTATATATGAATACTAAAAATAAAAAATAATAAAATAAAAGTCACACTGATATAAGCAAAGTAGAACTGTGGTATGGTAATCAGAGGCTAGAAGGTGAGGGAAATAAGGAGAAGTTGGTAAAGGATTAAACCTATAGGATGAATAATATCCGAGGCTCTAATATACACCATGATGATTGCACTCAATAACACTGTACCACATAGCTGAAATTTGAAAAGATAATAGGACATAAATGTTTTCACCAAAAAATAAATTGAAATAAACCTCAATAGCTCACTGAATATAAAAATACTAGTTAGCAGGAAAAAAAAATTATGAAAGATTCCTTCAGTAATGGCAGGTGAACAGCAAAAAACAAACAAACAACAAAAAAAAAACCAGAGCCAAGTCTCATCCCCATGGTGGGCATGGGAAATGTGGCACAAGGAAGACCTCTTCCCCCAGTGCCAATCCTAGGGGTCCAAGTGCAGTGATGGCTGTGTCAGTTATCCCAAAGGGAGGAATCCTTTCACTTCGGTTCAGTCATGTCTGACTCTGTGCCACCCTATGGACTGTTGCCTGCCAGGCTCCTCTATCCATAGGATTTTCCAGGCAAGACTACTGAAGTGTGTTGCCATATCCTACACCAGGGGATCTTCTCAACCCAGGGATCCAACCCACATGTCTTGTTTCCTGCATTGGCAGGCTAGTCCTTTACTAGTTCCACCTAAACTTTTATCTCATGCAATAAGTCTGAAATATTTGACTGATACATAAACACTTAGAACTTTTTCAAGGTCTTTTTCAATGTAAATCAAAATCTTTTCCAAGTTCTCTCTTAGAAAGTGTCACCTATGGAATTCAACTGTTGTAATGGGCCCCATGTTGGTGTTGTAAGTGCAGTCCTTATCCCCAGCCCTCTAACAGAGTCAAGCGCTGAAACCTGAACCCTGGTAGAATGGAATTAGCAATTGGGACCTTTGGGAGGAAATTAGTTCAAGAGGGTAGAGCCCTCTTGAGTGAGACTGGTGCCTTAAGAGTGAGCTTCACCTCTCTCTATATTTGGCCACCTGAGGATAGAAGTATGTGGACATTAGCAAACCAGAAAACAGATTCTCACCAGACACCAGATCGTCTACCAGCTTCTTATTGAACTCTCCACCCTTCCTTCAAAACTGTGAAAAATAAGATGTTTTGTTATTTAAGTCATCATATCTTCATTATCCTGCTATAGTAGCTCAAACTAAGACAAAAATTGGAACTGAGAAGTAGACTGCTGCTGTAACAAACACCTAAAAATGTGGAAGCAGCTTTTGAAATTGGACGATGCCATAATGGCTGAAAGAGTTCCCTGGGATGTGCTAGAAAAAGCCAACACTGCAATGAAGGGACAATTGAAGGTGACTCCAGTGAAGGCAAAGAAAGAAAAGAAGAGAGAGAAAGAAATCTCCCATCTTCTCACCATATAGATAAATATGCATGTGTATAATGTTAGTAGAAACATAAACCTGAGATCTCAGATGGAAATGTGGAGCATGTCATTGGACAATGGATAAAAAGGCAACCCTTGTTATAAAGCAACACTTTTTCTATAAATTTAGCTGAATTGTGTTCATGTTCCAGTGTTTTGTGGAAGGTAGTTCTTGAAAATTATAAAGCTTAATATTTAACTGAGGAGCTATCTAAGCAGTGTTGAAGTGGCTCAGTTCCTCCTGACTACAGTAAAATGCAAGAAGAGAGAAATGCATTGAAGATGGGATTGTTAGGCAAAAAAAAAAGAACCAGAAGATAAATAGTTGGGAAAAAGCTCTGCATAATGCAAATGGTGAGAAAGTACACTTAGAAGGAAGCACACTGGGTATGACCCAGGAAACATTTGATAAGGTGGCGTGTGTGTCTGTCTGTGTGTGAACCAGGCACTTAATCAACTATCCCAGCAGGAAAGCTGCCAGTCTGAACTAAAGAGCAAAGGGATGCAGTGTTTTTATGTACCTTAGATTATACAAGATAAAATCATAAAGTGATTCCACTTTGAACCTGTATTATTTTTCAATAAAAGGGAAGAATGCCCCCTAAGGCAATTGAGAGACCATCAGAATCACTGCCTGAATTTCAACAGGGTACACAGCCTCCAACAGAAATCCTGGAGGTGCAAATTTTGCTCATAGCCATGACTGGGCAACACATTATTGAGCCATGAAGGTGATATTACTACTACAGGGGACCCGAAGAGTCAAGCATTGAGGCAAAGGGGATTATTCTCAAAACTTAAGGTCCTATGCAGTTTGCCTTGCAAGGTTTGAACTCACTTCTGACACATCATCCCTTCCTTATTTTTCTCACTTGAAATGGAAATGTCTATCATTGTGTTTCAGGAGTACATAACTAGTTTGGTTTCACAGGTTCACAGCCAGAAAGGAATTTTGGAAAATTTTTACCTCAGTTGTCACTCATGTCTGATTTAGATGACACGCTAGACTTTGGAGTTGATGCTGGAATAAGGTAAGACTTGTGTGTCCACTGGGATGAAATATATTATGCATGTGAGAACATGAATATTGACGTGCCAGAGGAGGAATGCCATGTATTGTATGTGTCACCACAAAACGCATCTTTTGAAGTTGAAATTCTATTCTCAGTAGACTTTAGGAGGAGAGGATTTGGGGAAGAATTAAGTGATGAGGGTAGCACCCTCAGGATGATATCGGGACCCTTATAAGAAGAGACACAGGCAACTTGTTCCTCTCTCTCTGCCCTCAGCCATGGGATAGTACAAGGAGAAGATGGCCAGTGCAGACCGGAAATAGAGCTCTCACAAGACACATTCAGCTGTCTCCTGGACCTTGGACTTCAGCCTCCAGAACCGTGAGAAATGAATGTGTGTGTTTCAAGCCACTCAGGCTGTGCTCTTCTTATGTAGCAGCACAAGCTAAGTGAGGCGACTTCTCCACCTGTTTACCCTGGAAACCAGCTCTGTCCTTTTCGTCCTTTATATTTAATTGTTTTTCCATTTTCTTCATTTTTTTGTTAAATTAAATTACAGCTCCCCACACGTCTTCTCATTTTAGGTTACTGTGTTCCTTTTCCGTAGCTGATATATGCTGTGAAACTATATTAAACGTAATGTTGCTTGATTTCTGACTACTGTTTATTAAAAAGCAATCTTTCCCATTAAAAACTATTTTAAATTAGGCAGAGATATGTAGCCATGAAAAAGAATTTGAACCCTAGATGTATTGGATTAAAAATGAAAGTAAACACAGAGCCACACTCAAGCATAGCCTTGAACTTTGTGACATTTTGTACTAGTATTTCTTTCTTGAGAGATTTTATCCCCTAATTACAACTTGCCAGGATTCTTAGATGTGTTAATGTGTGTGTGTGTGTGTGTGTGTGTGTGTGTGCTAAATCGCGTTAATAGTGTCTGATTCTGTGACCCTATGCACTGTAGCCTACTTGTCTTCTTTGTCTACAGGGAGTCTCCAGGCAAGAATATTGGGGTGGGTTGCCACGTCCTTCTCCAGGGGATCTTCCTGATCCAGAGATGGAGCCTACATCTCTTATCTCCAGCACTGGCTGGGAGGCTTTTTTTCTTTCTTTTCTTTTTTCTTTCTTTTTTTTACCACTAGCAGCACCTAGATGTGCCAGATGTTTTAATAAATTATCAAATCTTGCTTGAAAAGGAATTTTTCCCAAATTTTTATGTGTCCTACTTACAAAGTTTTCAGCCATAATAAAGAATATTTATTCACTACAAGTTATAAAATGAAACATCAACCGTTTGACATAATTAGGATAGCTGATCAGTCAGATGAAGCTTACTGAAACAAAAGATGTCTTCAGGTCTCTTAAAAGTTGATGCTGAAAAATCACACTTTTTGAATACATTGTCAGTTTTTGTCTTGCTTATTATTATTATTTTAAATTTCAACCTTCTTTCATCATTTAGAGAGCCAGATCATTCAGTTTTTTTCTTCTCTTTTGCCTTTACTTCTACCTCTACTTTGAATTGCCAGGTGACAAAGTATCTTCCTGCTAGTGGAGGAGATTAAAGAGACTCAGGTTTGATTCCTGGGTCAGGAGGATCCCTTGAAGGAGAAAATTACAACCCACTGCAGTATGCTTCCTGAGAAAATCCCATTGACAGAGGATCCTGGGGGGCTACAGTCCATGGGTCGCAAGAAGCTGGACATGACGACCATGCACACACTTCGTCTACGTCATCACTCACTGCTCCTCCCTCCCTTTCATTTTAGGTACATAAATGTAATATGATTTTCCATATCTAAAAAAAAAATTGTCTATTTTCTTCTCATGTGAAAAACAACTTTCCCAGATAAACCATTGTCATATTGTCTTGACCCCATGGACTGTAGCCTACTAGGCTCCTCCCTCCATGGGATTCTCCAGGCAAGAGTGCTGAAGTGGGTTGCCATTTTCCTTCTCCAGGGGCTCTTCCCAACCCAGGGATCGAACCCAGGTATCCAGCATTCCAGGCGGATGCTGTAACCTCTAAG
>SJYC01108822.1:0-20712 GCA_006408675.1 Madoqua kirkii
AGTTGTATGTCTTCTTTGGAAAAATGTCTGTTTCCCCACTTTTTGACTGGGTTGTTTGTCTGATATTGAGGTATGAGCTGCTTGTATATTTTGAAAATTAATCCTTTATCAGAAGTTTCATTTGATGTTATTTTGTCCCATTCTGAGGGTTGTCTTTTCACCTTGCATATAGATTCCTTTGCTGTTCAAAAGCTTTAATCAGATCCCACTTGTTTACTTTGGTTTTTATTTATATTACTCTAGAAGGAGGGTCATAGAGGCTCTTTCTTTGATTTATGTCATCAAGTGTTCTATGTTTTCCTCTAAAGAGTTTTATAGTTTCAGGCCTTACATTTGGGTCTTTAATCCATTCTGAGTTTATCTTTGTGTGTGGTATTAGGAAGTGTTCTAATTTCATTCTTTTACATACAGCTGTCCAGTTTTCCCAGCACCATTTATTGAAGAGGCTGTCTTTGCCCCATTGTATATTCTTGCCTCCTTTGTCAAAAACAAGGTACCCATAGGTGCATGGGTTTATTTCTGGGCTTTCTATCTTGTTCCATTGGCCTATATTTCTGTTTTTGTGCCAGCACCATACTGTTTTGATGACTATAGCTTTGTAGTATAATCTGAAGTCAGGAAGGTTGATTCCTCCAGCTCCATTCTTCTTTTCCAAGACCGCTATGGCTAGTCAGGGTCTTTTGCATTTCCATCTGATTTGTGAAATTTTTTATTCTAGTTCTGTGAAAAATGCCATTGGTAATTTGATAGGGATCACATTGAATCTGTAGATTGTGTTTGGTAGTATCGTTATTTTCACAATATTGATTCTTCCTACCCAGGAACATGAAATATCTCTCCAAAGATGACGTGTTTATGTCATCTTTGATTTCTTTCATAAATGTGTTATAATTTTCCATGTACAGTTCTTTTGTTTCCTTAGGTAAGTTTACTCCTATATATTTAAAATTTTTTGTTGCAGTGGTGAATGGGATTGATTCTGTAATTTCTCTTTGTGATTTTTCATTGTTAGTTTATTGAAATGCAAGTGCTTTCTTTGTTTTGATTTTGTATTGTACAACTTTGCTAAATTCACTGATTAGCTCTAGTAATTTTCCGATACTATCTTTAGGGTTTTCTATGTACAGTATCATATCATCTGAAAACAGAGCTTTTCTCCTTTTCTGATATGGATGCCTTTTATATCTTTTTCTTCCTTTTGGTTTCTGCCCTCCTAAGTTTGGTCAAGTGGTTTGTGTGAGCTTCCTATAGGGTGAGATTTGTGCTGAATTTTGTTTGCTTGTTTGTTTTTCCTCTGATGGGCAAGGCTGAGTGAGGTGGTAATCCTATCTGCTAATGATTGGATTTGTATTTTTTTTGTTTGTTTACACGGTGCTACACAGGATGCTACTGGTGGTTGACTGACGTCAGGTCTTGTATTCAGGTGGTTTCCTTTGCATGATTTCTCACTATTTGATACTCCCTAGGGTTAGTTCTCTGGTGGTCTAGGGTCTTGGAGCCAATGCTCCCACTCTAAAGGCTCAGGGCTTGACCTCTGGTCAGGAACAAAGATTCCACAAGTGGTTTGTTATGTTTTAAGTGAGATTAAAACAAATATCCAAAAACAAAAACAAAAAAAAAGATGAACCCCAAATAGCAGTTACAAAATCAGGCAAATAATAATTAAAATAAGGGAATATACACATATACATATATACACATGTGAAAAGTGAAAGTTGCTCAGTCATGTCCAACGCTTTGTGACCCCATGAACTATACAGTTCATGGAGTTCTCCAGGCCAGAATACTGGCATGGGTAGCCTTTCCCTTCTCCAGGGGATCTTCCCAACCCAGGGATCAAACCCAGGTCTCCCACATTGCAGGCAGATTCTTTACCAGCTGAGACACCAGTCAAGCCCAAGAATACTGGGGTGGGTAGCCTATCCCTTCTCCAGGGGAATCTTCTCGACTCAGGAATCATACCATGATCTCCTACATTGCAGGTGGATTCTTTACCGTCTGAGCTACCAGGGAAGCCCAAAACATGAACGTGAAAGTCGCTCAGTCCTGTACGACTTTTTGCGATCCCGTGGACTATACAGTCCATGGAATTCTACAGGCCAGAATACTGGTTTGCGTAGCTTTTTCCCTTCTCTAGCAGATCTTCCCAACCCACGAACCAGAGTCTCCTGCACTGCAGGCGGATTCTTTACCAACTGAGCTATCAGGGAACACCCATAAGCAAAGTGAAAACAGTTAAACAAAAATAAAGTACCATAGATTGACCCAGAGAACAAGGGAAATAAAAAATTATATTTACCAGTTAATAACAAAATTAACTAAAGCACAAACTGGAAAGCAAAACTAAACCAAAGTGCCAAGTGGGGACTAAAGCAATGAAAACAAAACTAACAAATATTTTGAGAGGAAAGGAAAGAAAGAATAGATATACAAAGTTAAACAGAGGTAGAGGAAGAAGATTTATATACATTAAAGATTAACTGCAAGGGGAAAAGAAAACAAAGGAATAAATTTAGAAAAAATATAATAAGTTTTAAAAAATTAAAATTATAAAAAATAGAAAAGAAGCAAAACAGAAGAAGAAAGCAAAAAGGAAAAACAGGAAAACACAGAACTGCAACAGTCCAATGTCGAGGCAGAGGTTTATAACAATAGAAAGTGTGACTGAATATGCATGTATACATATACACCCATAGGCAAAATCAAAGCAGTCCAAAAAAAAAGTATAATAGATGACCTGGTGAACAAAGGAAATCAAAAATTATATCTACCTGAACAAAACTAATTAAAGCACAAACTGGAAAAAAAACTAAAGCAAGGTGCCAATTGGGGGATAAACCAATGAAAATAAAACTAACAAATGTGTTGAAAGGAAAGGAGAGAAAGAAAAGGTACACAAAGTTAAACAGAGGTAGATTAAAAAGATTTATATACATTAAAGATTAACTGCAAGGCAAAAAAAACAGTAGGAAAAGCAAAAATGTAAAAAAAAAATGAGTTTAAAAATTAAAAAAAGAGAGAAAAGCAAAAAACAAAAACAGAGGAAAATGCCACAGAATTGCAAAAGCCAAACGTAGAGGGAGAGGTTTATGACAACAAAAAAAAATGTGACTAAGGAAAACAAAAAAAGCTCAAAAGCTTAACTGGATTTCTTAGTGCCAATAAAATCGACAGCTACAACAGAGGGGAAATGGTTCCAAATAGGAAAAGAAGTACATCAAGGCTGTATATTGTCACCCTGCTTATTTAACTTATATGCAGAGTACATCATGAGAAATGCTGGGCTGGAAGAAACACAAGCTGGAATCAAGATTGCTGGAGAAATATCAATAACCTCAGATATGCAGATGACACCACCCTTATGGCAGAAAGTGAAGAGGAACTAAAAAGCTTCTTGATGAAAGTGAAAGTGGAAAGTGAAAAAGTTGGCTTAAAGCTCAGCATTCAGAAAACGAGGATCATGGCATCTGGTCCCATCACTTCAAGGGAAATAGATGGAGAAACAGTGTCAGACTTTATTTTTGGGGGCTCCAAAATCACTGCAGATGGTAGCTGCAGCCATGAAATTACAAGACACTTACTCCTTGGAAGAAAAGTTATGACCAACCTAGAAACATCATGAGAAATGCTGGGCTGGAAGAAACACAAGCTGGAATCAAGATTGCTGGAGAAATATCAATAACCTCAGATATGCAGATGACACCACCCTTATGGCAGAAAGTGAAGAGGAACTAAAAAGCTTCTTGATGAAAGTGAAAGTGGAAAGTGAAAAAGTTGGCTTAAAGCTCAGCATTCAGAAAACGAGGATCATGGCATCTGGTCCCATCACTTCAAGGGAAATAGATGGAGAAACAGTGTCAGACTTTATTTTTGGGGGCTCCAAAATCACTGCAGATGGTAGCTGCAGCCATGAAATTACAAGACACTTACTCCTTGGAAGAAAAGTTATGACCAACCTAGATAGCATATTGAAAAGCAGAGACGTTGCTTTGCCAACAAAGATCTGTCTAGTCAAGGCTATGGTTTTTCCAGTAGTCATGTATGGATGTGAGAGCTGGACTGTGAAGAAGGCTGAATGCCAAAGAATTGATGCTTTTGAACTGTGGTGTTGGAGAAGACTTTTGAGAGTCCCTTGGACTGCAAGGAGATTGAACCAGTCCATTCTAAAGGAGATCAGCCCTGGCTCTTCTTTAGAAGGAATGATGCTAAAGCTGCAACTCAGTACTTTGGCCATCTCATGCGAAGAGTTGACTCATTGGAAAAGACTCTGATGCTGGGAGGGACTGGGGACAGGAGGAGAAAGAGACGACAGAGGATGAGATGACTAGATGTCTTCACTGACTCTCTGGACGTGAGTCTGAGTGAACTCTGGGAGATGGTGATGGACAGGGAGGCCTGGTGTGCTGTGATTCAGGGGGTCACAAAGAGTGGGACACGACTGAGCAACTGAACTGAACTAAACAACAGAGGGGAGAGGGTAAGGGGGGAAAAAGAAAAAATAAAGGAATCTACAGAATAAGTCAAAACATAAGAGTAATAAATGTTTTTCTTGAGTCACTGCTGTCAAAGAGTCCTTTCCCTCGCTGGGAGTCACAGTCCCCCTCACCTCCCTAGGATGCCCTCCGACACTGTGCTGATCTCTGGACCTGCTTGGGGCTGCTCAGATTCTAATCTGCTCCTATTCCTGTATGTTCTTGCCTCCAGTGTCCACAGCTATCAGAGCTTGTGTGTTTTCTTTTGTGGGAGCTCTCAATGGCCTTTTATATATTCCATTGACTTACAGTCTGCTTAGTTGATCATGTGGATTTAACCTTAGCTTGTACAGTCGGTGGGAAGGTTTGGATCTTCTTCCTTAGCCACACTGCCCCAGGTTTCAACTGTGGTTTTATTTCCATCTCTACGTGTCAGTTGTCCACTGGGGTTTGCTCCTGAGGCTTCCCTGAGGGCTTGGGTTTGCCCCAGTGAGGGCCAGGTGTGGAGGCGGTGTAGCTGGTTGGGTCGCAGGGATTCTGGCAGCACCAGGTACCCAGAGGGGCTGACAGCGAGGGCAGCAGGAAATACAGTGCTCTAGAAGGGTACAGCAACCAGTACTGGCCAGTTCACTCTAGCAGTCTTGCCTGGAGAAGGCCCTCTCTGAAAGAGAAGTCTGGCAGGCCACAGTCTGCAGGATTGCAAAGAGCTGGAAATGACCGAAGCGACCCTGTGTGCAAAGACAGAAGAATTTTTTGCCTGTGGCAGCTCTTCCCCAGTGAGGGTTGAGTGTGAAGGTGGCGCAGCTGCTTGGCTTGCAGGGACCCTGGTGGAGCCAAGTGTGCAGGGACATGCACTGCCTCTGCTGCAGGAGTTATGGCCCTATCAGAGTCTGCTTTTGAGCCTCTTGTAGCTGGCGATCAGAAGGCCTCTTTGGCCAATCTTTCTCTGCAGCTCTGTCCCTTCAGGCACTTAGAGAGTCCCCTTGCCTGGGGTCCTTCTCTGTTGTTCAATGCATCAGGCGCATATAGGGGCCCCCCTGGCTTGGGTCCTACTCTGTATATTGGCATGTCAGGCACTTAAAGGGGCACCCTGGGTGGGGTCCTACTCTGTAGTTCGGTGTGTCAGGTGTTTGATGGGCCAGCCTCTCTATTGTTCAGCTGCTGATACTGGCAAGTGGGGGCAGAGAGGCTATGGGGATGGCTCCATCCCCTATCCATGACTCAGCAGTATCACCTTGCTTCCATGGCTGCCTGGCTTTCCTCCATTGGCATTTCCCTCCAAGATGGCCTCCCTCACATCCCCTCAATCCATCTTGCTGCAGTCAACAGCAGCTCTCACTCTGGGATTGCTCCACATCCCTAAACTCCAGCTCTCTGCTGCTGTGCCTCTAGAAGACCAGTGTTCCTGTCTAGGGTATGTATCGCTGCTGCAAGGACTGTCTGATTCTCATTCCATTTAGGCTGCCACAGGCCAGCTGTTTCACTCTCAGCCTTAAATATTTCTCCTTTGACTCAGACAATTGCCCTGCTGTGGTGATCAGACTCCTGCTTCAGTTCCCCCACCCACTGAGGGCAGGTCTAGTTCTACTAACATTCCTGTTTTTTCCTCTGGTTCCTTTGTCTTACTGAGTTTTGCGTGGTTCCATGTATTCTTTTCCGCTGGTCAGGTACTCCTGTCCACTCTCAGCTGGTGCTCTGCATGCACTTCTGTGTCTGAAAGTCTCTTCCTGATGTATCCATGGAGAGAGATGTACTCAACATCCACCTACTCTTCTGCCATCTTGTTCTTTTATTCATTACTTTTAAGTAAACTCTGCATATTAAATAACAGTGATTTAACCTCACGAGGTTTGAATAAGGCAAACCTGACCTTGAATCTTCCCTATTTTTATTAATTTATTACTTTGAACAATTTTACTCTCTTCTCTAGGGTGTGGTCCCTTTATAAGATGAGAACATTGAATTGGGATCTAGATGAGCTAAATGCTCCTTTCAGTTATAAAATCCTGAATGCCATTGGTAATGCTGTTGATCATAAATAGTTTATTACCTACTTGAAATCTCAGTAACTTACTTGCATCCATTAAGAATTATGAAGAGT
Source organism: Madoqua kirkii (assembly GCA_006408675.1). Lineage (NCBI taxonomy): Eukaryota > Metazoa > Chordata > Mammalia > Artiodactyla > Bovidae > Madoqua > Madoqua kirkii. Next base: position 6,574 of record SJYC01108822.1, read on the forward strand.
CTGAGATGCTAACTGATATGCAAGCTAACCAGTTAGTCTTCTACAGTTTCACGGATGTTGGCATAAGACATCAGACTCCCAGGTCAGAAACACAGGAATTTTGTCACTCACGATAAAAAACATGATATTACATATGTAATGGATCAGCAAGGTCCTCCTGTATATCAGAGAGAAATATATTCAATATCCTATGATAAACCATAGCAGAAAATAATATATATAAATAATACATATTACATATTATACACACACATACATATATATAACTGAATCACTTTGCTCTTTAGCAGAAATTAACACAACATTGCAATTAACTATACTTGATTTAAAAAGTTAAAAAAAGAAACATGAACTTCTGGTTTGTGTGAGTTTCCCTTGCATACTATGGCCTCTGGGGATAGTGGGGAGGGCCCCAGATAATGCAGCGTATGAAGAAAGCTTGTGTCACAGCTAAGAAATCCCATGTTTAGTGACCCTAGTCATTTATAATGGCTGCAACCAAATCTGCCCAACTTTTGCCCCTGTGGGAGACCTCATTTTAATTATATTTGACAATAAACAAATGACCTCTGCTGTTGATGGAGGTGCTTTCTTATTTTCTGACGCTTTAGCTATTTAAACATCCTCAAAAGGCTAGTTGGGAGTAAAAGCTGTGAATGTCACTTTTCAGAAGACATGTAGAAATGCAAGAGACTTGCGGAAAATTGTCTTCTATATCAGCTCATCCCAAAAGATAAGATCAATTAATATCTTCTATATTTACATGTATACTACATATCACCACAGACTGATACAATTTATGTAAATATACAATATACTCGGAGGATCCACTATTTCAACTTTAATATGAAACAATTCACTAGTGCATTTTATTTAATAGACTCATCTTTTACAAAACATCAAGCTGCTTACTCTTAATATAATTTCTCTTATTTTAAAATTAATACATGGTCCAAGTGCTCAGATCTTGCTGCATTACACACACATTTATACGAATATGCACTCACACATACTAGTGCATATTTGCTATCTTTTCTAACATCCTCTTTAGAAACTACCTCTCCACATGGATTCGTGCAGGTGTGGGACATCATGGGACCCAGTACTGGGACCCCTTCTGACCCCATCCCATGAATAATGGGCTCTGAAATAAGGAAGTGATTACACAGATAGCAAGGGAAGCTTTTGGAGAACTAATTTTGATCCTGTAGTAGAGAAGACTGTGTTATCTCTGGAATCATTCAACCTCCATGGGAATACAACTCACAGACCTCTACTCCAGGTCTTCCTTAGCTACATGCCCTCTGCTTTGCTGTGAAGTCCAAATCCATCACATGTGCCTCAAAGCCAGGCTCTCCACAGCTGCTCTCAGCCAGTGACAGCTTGTTATGTGAATGGCAAGACGATCTCATTCTTGCTTTTCCAGCAACCAAGTTTGACTGGGAGACAACCCTGGAGGCCCTTCCCTGGACTCTCCTCAGTTCACACAGCAATGCATTAATAGAACCCTTCTGCCTAACCATCTGTCCTCTCTCTCCTGGCTTAGTTACATTGTGGTCTGACAGCTTACCCAGTCTTCCCCCGTTCCTTCCTCATTTTCTCTCTGTGGCATTTTCCCTACCAAAATCCTTACACATGGAAAGAGAGGAAAACAATAGAATGGGAAGGACAAGAGATCTCTTCAAGAAAATTGGAAACACCAAGGGGATATTTCATGCAAGCATGAGCACAATAAAGGACTGAAATGGTAAGGACCTAACAGTAGCAGAAGAGATAAAGAAGAGGTGGCAAGAATACACAGAACTACACAAGAAAGGGTTTAATGAATGGGACAATCACAATGATGTGATCACTCACCAGAGCCAGACATCCTGGAGTGTGAAGTCAAGTGGGCCTCAGGAAGCATTACTACAAAATTAGTGGAGGTGATGGAATTCCAGCTGAGCTATCTAAAAATCTAAAAAGATGATGCTGTTAAAGTGCTGCACTTAAAATGCCAGCAAATTTGGAGAACTTGGCATGGCCACAGGATTGGAAAAGGTCTGTTTTCATTCTAATTCCAAAGAAAGGCAATGCCAAAGAAAGTTCAAACTAGCATACAATTGTACTCATCTCACATGTTAGCAAGGTAATGCTCAAAATCCTTAAAGCTAGGCTTTAGCAGCATGTGAATTGAGAACTTCCAGATGTACAAGCTGGATTTAGAAAAGGCAGAGGAACCAGAAATCAAATTGCCAAAATCTGCCGAGCGGAATTTTTTAAAAAATAGAGAAAGCAAGGGAATTGAAAAAAAATCTACTTCTGCTTCATTGACTAAACTAAAACCTGTGGCTGTGTGGATCACAACAAACTGGAATATTCTTAGAGAGGTGGACATACCAAAGCACCTCATCTGCCTCCTGGAAACCTGTATGAACAACAGACTGGTTCCAAATTGGGAAAGGAGTATGTCAAAGCTGTATATTGTCACCTTGCTTATTTAACTTACATGCAGAGTACATCATGGGAAATGCTGGCTGGATGAAGCACTAGCTGGAATCAAGACTGCCACAGGAAATATCAACAGCCTCAAATATGCAGATGATACTACCCAAATGGCAGAAAGCAAAGAAGAACTAAAGAGCCTCTTAATGAAAGCAAGAGAGGAGAGTAAAAAATCTGGCTTAAAGCTCAGCATTCAAAAAATGAAGATCATGGCATCTGGTCCTATCACTTCATGGCAAATAGATGAAGAAACCATGGAAACAGTGAGGACTTTAATTTCTTGGACTCCAAAATCACTGCTGCCATGAAATTATAAGACACTTAATTGTTGGATGGAAAACTATGACAAACCTAGACAGCATATTAAAAAGCAGAGACATCACTTTGCCAACAAAGGTCCATATACTCAAGGCTATCGTTTTTGCAGTAGTCATGTATAGATGTGACAGGTGGACCATAAAAAAGGCTGAGCACCAAAGAATCAATGCTTTCAAACTGTTGCTGGAGAAGACTCTTGAGAGTCCCTCAAATAGCATGGAGATTAAACCAGTCAATCCTAAAGAAAATCAACCCTGAATATTCATTAGAAAGACTGATGCTGAAGCTCCAATATTTTGGCCACTTCATGCAAAGAGCTGACTCATTGGAAAAGACCCTGATGCTGGGAAAGATTGAAGGCAGGAAGAGAAGGTGACAACAGAGAATGGGATGGTTGTACGGCATCACTGACTCAACGGACATAACTTTGAGCAAACTCTGGAAGATGGTGAAGGACAAGAAAGCCTGGAGTGCTGGGGTCCATTGGTTCACAAAGAGTCAGACACAACTGAATGACTGAACAACAGTAGGTGTCTTTTTCTTGGAAGACCTGACTAACATAGATAGCTGTTAGTAGGATCTAAAGGTTTCAGTGACTATTTTGATTGTCGTGTGGAATCAGGGTACTGAAAATTAGGAAAACACAGAGTCAGTGAGATGGAGAGAACTGATAAAGTTCTTCAAAGTCCTACAACCAGTCAATCTGAAGCCAGAACTATCTTACTGGACTTGTAATCTATAAAGCAAAAGGTCCTTCCCTCTCCTATCTCTCCTTCTTTTCCATGAGAGCAGGAACATCACCTATCTCCTTCCAGGAGATCAAGAACAAGATTGTTTCAGACTGCCTCTTGAATTCTGAGCACTAGTATTTTTCTGGTCACTTGGTAGGCACCCAATACATATCTGCTGACTGAATGAAGAAATTATACTCTAATTCCTCTCTTTGTAATCTCTAACCATTTTAAGGCTAGATTATTATGGAAGTACAGAGGATAGCAATGGAGTCCAGTGCACTTTAGTTCAGGAGATCCATGAGGAGAATCTTTGTTCTATTCTCCTTTGAATGCAGAAAAGAGTCTGAGTAATCCACTCTCAGAAGAGAAGAGCACTTATTAAGTCTACTTTAATATTATATATTTCAGGCTATACTCACTAGAGCTATATGCCCATAACAACAATTTTTTTGTTTTGCTTGTTTCTCCCCCTAGGGCCATATTGTCTTGTCTCATTAAATTAGCATTTTCCACCTTGACAGGCTCTGTTGCAGCCAACAAGGATTTCACAAACAATACACTGACTTCTCTACCATAATCCCATATTATAATTTATAATTATTTTTCCAAGCAAATGAAACCTTCTAGAATTTACACAAGCTTTTTAAAAAGTGAGCATGAAAGAGAGCTGCTATAAAAATTCAGTGGTGCCACTGAAATTCCAGGATAAGAATGATATTAGATTTCAAAAAAGTTTAGATGGAGTTACTGGAAGGTACCAAGAGTTTCCTCTTGATTGATCATAGGTATTCCTTACATTTTGCAGTCCCACCCCCATATGGAGAGTGATTCCTTGAGTCTCAGATCTAACAGAAAATTCCCTAGAAGAATCTGGCTCCTGGTAGACTGACACAGCTTCCCAGCTCCCAGACTTATGAGAGTTTACAGGGATTTATGAGGACTTTACTGTCACTCTTCTTATTTATATTGTTATTCTGCTTATTTAACTTATATGCAGAGTACATCATGAGAAACGCTGGGCTGGATGAAGCACAAACTGGAATCAAGATTGCCAGGAGAAATATCAATATCCTCAGATATGCAGATGACACCACCCTTATGGCAGAAAGTGAAGAAAAACTAAAGAGCCTCTTGATGAAAGTGAAAGAAGAGAGTAAAAGAGTTGTCTTAAAACTCAACATTCAGAAAACTAAGATCATGGCATCTGGTGCCATCACTTCATGGCAAATAGATGGGAAAACCATGGAAACAGTGTTAGACTTTATTTTGGGGGGCTCCAAAATCACTGCAGATGATGACTGCAGCCATGAAATTAAAAGACACTTGCTCCTTGGAAGAAAAGTTATGACCAACCTAGACAGCATATTCAAAAGTAGAGACATTACTTTACCAACAAAGGTCCATCTAGTCAAAGCTATCATTTTTCCAGTAGTCATGTATGGATGTGAGAGTTGGACCATAAAGAAAGCTGAGCACCGAAAAATTGATGCTTTTGAACTGTGGTGTTGGGGAAGACTCTGAGAGTCCCTTAGACTGCAAGGAGATCCAACCAGTCCATCCTAAAGGGAATCCGTCCTGAATATTCACTGGAAGGACTGATGCTGAAGCTGAAACTCCAATATTTTGGCCACCTCATGCAAAGAACTGACTCATTGGAAATAATCCTGATGCTGGGAAAGATTGAAGGCAGGAGGAGAAGGAGACAACAGAGGATGAGATGGTTGGATGACATCACTGACTCAATGGACATGAGTTTGAGTAGGCTCCAGGAGTTGCTCCACTCCAGGGAGGCCTGGCGCGCTGCAGTCCATGGGGTCACAAAGAATCTGACGTGACTGAGCAACTGAACTGAACTGAACTGATGTAGGCTTTAAAGAACAAGCTCTTCCGAAAAGGTTGGTCATTGTTATCTGGAAGATACTCCCAAGGTGACTTCCGCAGCTGGTATCCAAAAAGCATTTTCATCTTAATAAGCATTTTGAAATGGTGAGATTTTCTTTCTTTTTTTTTTTTTTCTTTTCCTATAAAGTTCTTAACTGAGCTGTATCTTCTGTTCAGTAAAAAAAGACTTGAGAAGGAAGGGGCAACATTATAGAGCCACAAAGAATCACTCTAATCATACATTATTAGCATGTGAGTTGATCAGAAAATTGCAGGTACGGACTACTGCTAACTAAATCAGTCAAGCTGGGAACCAACAGCTTGGAGAAGATGTATGTCCTGTTATAACCCGGAGGTAATATGCCTATGTCATCACAAGGGGCCATAAGTGGTGGGAGGATTAAGAGAGCTATTTATAAATGTATTAAGCTATAGTAGTGAAGTTTGTATTTTACTGTATGAAATACATGGCTCATCCATTTCCTACTTTCAAAAACAATAATTTTTTTTTTAATGGGAAAGAAGCCATTTTAAAAATTACTCATTAGAGTCAGCTCTGGGGCAGAACAACGTATTCGTCTTCCCATTCAACTGTCTGAATCCGCCTTCATTGCCCTGGAGGCTGCGGTCTGCGACGCTGGCACACTGCTTATTGCTCTGTGCAAGGAAAACAAATGAAAACATAAAGAGGGCTGCCAAAGCGCCTCTGTGGGCGTATCAGCAGATTCAAGAAAAGCCAAATGTTGAATATTCTGTGTATTTAATCAATCCACATGTGACAGGGAGCGAAACCGTATGTGTGCACAGCCTAGATTTAAGCTCCTTTGTTAATTGTCTCTACATTTGAGTTTGATTCATTTCAAAACATGGAAAACCTGTACTGCCAACACATTTAAAAGGCAAATGGTAAAAACTTCTGCTTGGTTGCCAAAATGTCCAAAGAACACTTCAGAGGCAAACTTGGAGTAGACATAACTAAAGCTAAAAAGAAAGAAAAAAGTAAAGATTTTGACCAACTTTCTTTTGGACACCTTTTTGTAATGGAGCAAGAAAAGTTTTTAAAATGTATTTTCTACGCATGTATTACATTCTCAATCCATTCCACTGGCTATAAGAAAGAACATCACTTACGATTTAAATAGAAGAAAGAAGATGGGAGTAATAAATAAGACTCCTCCGCCTACATTTTAAAGTAGACTTTGAATGTTTTCCAAAAAGAGTTTGTGACCAAGAGAGCTCACATCATTAAAGTGACTGCTCTAATCTTCAGTAAAGATCAGTATGGTTCTACAAATCACCAGAGAAGAGTTTCTATCAATTTCTCTTAGAAGTATATTTATAATCCCAGTAAAACTGAATACTTTTATACTTATCACATATACATATATTTTTAAACTAACAAATCCATTTTCTGTTAATTGCAGCCTACTTATCCTATTTGATATCATTTGAGGTTATACATCAAGGCCTACACTTAGTAGTCCCTGGGGGCCCCAAGTTATTTGATGAGGCTGAATTTGAATATACGCTCACCTTAAAAGGCCATTTGCTTTGTTATATTCAGATCATTTTTTTTTCTCTCTGAGCCATTCATTCATACAGCTAGTATTAGTGTATATTACTATATGACAGACACTGACTTAGGCACTGGAATTATATCAGAGAACAAAACAGACAAGATGACCTGTTAGTAGAGGAGGGCATTTCTAACTTATCCTCGATTGAGAGGTAGTATGTCAGGTAGTATGTGAGATGATGAGAAATATTATGGAGAAAAATAAAGTAGAAGCCGTGTCAGTGTGGTGAGAATTACAATGCCAGTTTAGAGTAGCACAGTGAATATAGGGCTCCTTAGAAGGTGAAATGAGAGCTAAGACCGATGGAGATGGACCCTGGAGGCAGAGAATTTCAGTTAGGGCATAGCCAGACAAGAGCCCACAGATGGAGTGAGTGTCCTGAGTTGCAGATTTCTGAAAGATTTCCAAACCACAGATGCCTGAGTGGCTATCCCAGAGTTAACAAGGTAGAGAATGAGTTCAGAGAAAGATAATTTTTCACTTGAAGTCTTTGTAATTGTGACATCATTTAACTGTGGCCAACAGTCTAAATAAGCTACTTTGAAGGAATTAATGGTATTTGCCAAATAATTATTCTAACATCCATTATATCAAAGATAACTGAAAACTGTAATTGTAAAAACATGTATTTGAAATGTTGTTAGATGAAATACACCTTATATGGTATATGGTATACAAGATTTCAAGTTGTAAAACTAAGAAAATCTATACTCGTGGGTTTTTAATTTGTTTATCACAATTAGATCAAATAGAATTACTGCTGTTTCACAAATGATGTAGTAGCTTCCAGGTGTCGATTTGGCTATATTATCTTTCACTAAGTTTAAATAATTGATTCAGGTATGCTTTCCTCATATGTATGGACATATAAAATATCTAAAAAATACATACAATACATAGTCTGATAGGGAGTACTGCAATGTCACCATATGACTTAATAGCCTAAAGAAGTGAGTATGTAATTTAATATTCTTATCACAAGTAGGTGTTATGAGAAATGCAGTTTAGGGATAGGTAGAAATGAAGTTGCTCTCTTCCATGTACCCCATCTTTACCCCAGCAAGTCTGGCCCATAGCCTCAGTAACGGCAGCCTTTGTATCATATACGTGCAGCTCTATAGCCGTGTTAATTTCATTAACAATCAATGGACAGTGATCCAAGCTGAAATAATCACGTTCATTTTTGAAGAAATGTGGACAGAGAAACAGAGACTGGATCAGCATAGCACACAGAGATTGGGATCATAAATTCTTAGAAGAATAGAGATAATGTTAGGAAAAGAACCAGTTGATTCTGGTGCAAGCTAAAATAACTGACCAGAAAAATTAGGACCTTGCAAACAGAGCTGGGTTTCTGAGAGAAGAAGATAGATAGTATGTCCCCAGAAAGATAGAGTTTAACAGACTGGCTGCCAGCCAAATTTCTATTTCATGTAAGGCCTGGCTCTGCTTCCTGCTGTTGGCTTTCCATGACAGTATTCTCTTTATGATAAACATCCTTTTAATTTGAATTCTTTTGAGGGGTTTTTGTTGCTTGCAACCAAACAGCCCTTTACTATTGTTAGGGTCTGGTTACTGTAAGGACTGAATGTAAATTAATTAAGTAGGCGTGTTGCATTGTCTAATCAGGCCTTTAAAATACTAAGTATGATAGTGAGACAGGCTGGGGACTTGGGACTCTGCTGTGGTGCTTGCACCTGGACAAATGTCTCCTCAAGCAACAAATATAAAGAAAGTATAAGAGACTAAAAATTACTGTGTGCATGTGCAGTTGGAGCAAATTATGGATAAGATATTAAAAATCCAAAAAACAAAACCCTTTAAGAAATAAATCCAACTGTTACTTCTGAAGAACTGGGAGCAAAGACAGGGCACTGGAAACAAAAGCAGTGTACTTGCACAAGCCCCTTATACCCAACACCATCAAAGGGTGGGCAGACCACTTAAGCCAGCCCTCCAGTCCAACCCCTGGACCCCCTCTTTCCTATAATGAACCAGCTTGCCTCTCTTGGGGAGCAAGCAAGGGAACTTGTTACTTGTTTTTGTTTCCCCCAGCTGCATCAGGGACCCCAATAAGCCTTGCCTGAATGTCTCATCTGGTCTCATCAATTTTCATTGATCAAAGAAGGTCAAGAACCCTGATTGACAACAATAGAAACATACTCAGATTTCTGATAGATATCCATAACAGAAATAAGTAAGGCATTTTCTTCTTTATCTGAATAAAATTTAATGACTACCTTGCTACATCTAGACACTGCAAAGCTACCTGTGAGTGTATAGTACAGTCACTATTTAGGGGAAATATTTAGACTTGTAACTACCCTCATTTGGATGTGAATGGGTTACATTTCTTCAGTAATTTGAAAATACAACAACTTTGCTTCAAACTACCTCCTTCTCCCCCTTTCTTCCCCACTGTATGATAATGGAAAGTACGGGGAGAACAATGATGAGAGAAAAAGTTTGTCCTACATTTTATGTTTAAACTTTTAAACATAGTGTATTAAAAGCTTATTATTTGCAGGTTTAAGTACAAACAGGACTACAAATGTGATTAATAGGTGGCATTTACATTGTACCTTTGCTTATAGAGTACTTTTGAACTAAAGAAATCTGAAAAGGAAAGGTCCATGTTCTGATTTGTGTGACTGTAATTCAAACTTTGTTCACTGTGATGGCCAGCTAATGCAGATTAGTTAACATTCATTTACAGCGGTAACCCCCCCTCTTTTTTTTTTTTTTTTTTTTTTTGGTATGGAAAGCTGATCTTGCCGCCTTTCTCACAAAATGGGCAAGATATGTACAGTAAATTCAAGTCATAATATCATTTTTATAAAACACGTAATAAATTTCTTAAAGAACTCTAGAAACTCTTCACTCGATAGTAACATATAGGATAGTCTTTTAGAGAACAAAGCTGAAAAAACATAAAACATGCATATGGGACAGGGAGAGGAAATTAACGATATTCTTATTCATCGATCAGTCAGTCAACCAATCAACTATTAGTAAATGATATTGTAGAAATACAATATGTTTCTGAAGTGAAGGATAAATGAGTTACTTTGTAAGATGAAACAATGTTTATAATAATCTTACTCTCACTTTTTATTACTTGTGACATTATTAAAATTCTGTCCTAAATTTTTGCTGCTCAAGTTGCAAATCTATGATATGGTGAATGTGGGAGGGGAAGATATTTTGGCAACTGCAGTGCTCTCGGGATTTGCAGGGGATTAGTTCCAGGAGGATGGATTCTGGGGATGAATGTACAGCTGGATGGATCCACAGATAGTTGACCCTCGGGATGCTGAACCTAAGGATCCACGTGCCACACTGCATATCTCTGTAGATTTTTTTCTGTTATAACTTATGTCCAACTTTAAAAGCCAATATGAAAAGGATCTTAAATCCCAAAAAACTAAAGTCTGGGACCAGATGGCTTCATAGATGAATTCCATTAAACATAAAGAGAAAACATAATATCTATCCTTCTGGAACTATTCAAAAAAAAAAAAAAACTGCAGAGGAAGGAACACTTCTGAATACAATCTATGAAGCCACCATCACCCTGATACCAAAACCACAGATATCACAGAAAAAGAAAAGTACAGACTAATATCAGTGATGAACATAGAGCAAAAATCCTTAGCAAAATACTAACAAACCAAATCCAACAGTACATTAAAAGGATTCCACAAGCTTCCCAGTGCAGCGAGGACTAAAAAAGAAAAGATTACACGCTATGGTCAAGTAGGATTTATCCCAGAGATCAAGGAGTTTTTAAGATTCACTAATCTGTAATACACTACATTAACAAGTTTAAGGGTAAAAGCTGTACGATCATGTCAATAAAAGCAGAAAAAACTTTTGATAAAATCTTACATCCCTTTATGGTAAAATCTCTCCAGAAAGTGGGTATAGAGGGAATATATCTCAACATAATAAAGGCCATATGTGACAAACCCACAACTAACATTCTCAGTAGTAAAAGCTGAAAGCATTTTCTGTAAGATCAGGATCAAGACAAGGATGTCCACTCTTGCAGCTTCTATTCAACATAGTTTTGGAAGTCCTAGTGAAAGCAATCAGAAAGAAAAAAGGAAAAGAAATGGAATTGGAAAGGAAGAAGCAAAACTGTCATTGTTTGCAGATGACATGATACCATAAATAGAAAATCCTAAAAATGCAACCAGAAAACTATTAGTGTTCATCAATCAATATGGAAAAGTTTCAGGATTCAAAATCAGTATACAGAAATTGATTGCATTTATACTCACTAACAACAAAAGATCAGAAAGAGAGATTAAGGAAACAATCCCATTAACCATCATGCCATAAAGAATAAAGTAGCCAGGAACAAATCTGCCTCAAGAGGCAAAAGACTTATATTCTGAAAACTATAAGACACTGATGAAAGAAACTGAGAATGACACAAACAGATGGAGAATCAGTATTGTTAAAATGAAAACATCACCCACAGCAATACACAAATAGCTCCTATCAAAAACACAATCAACCCGATCAAAAAGTGGACAGAAGACCTAAACAGACATTTCTACCAAGAAGACATACGGATGGGCACCTAGCCCATGAAAAGTTGCTCAGCATTGCTAGTTGTTAAAGAAATGCACATCAAAATTACAATGAGGTATCACCTTACAGCAGTCAGAATGGCTATCATCAGAAGCCTACAAATAGTAAATGCTGGAGAGGGTGTGGAGGTAAGGGAACCCTTCTACACTATTACTGGAAATGTAAATTGGTATAGCCACTTTGGAGAGCAGTATTGAGGCTTCTTAAAAATTAAACACAATCACCATATGACCCAACAATACCACTTCTGGGCATATATCTGGCCAAGACAAAAACTGTACTTCAAAGATACATGCATCCCAGTGTTCATAGGGTCACCATTTACAACAGCCATGACGTGGAAGCACCTTAAATATCCACTGACAGAGGGATATATAGAGAGGATGTGGTACATACACACAATGGAGTATTACTCAGCCGTAAAAAAGAATGAAATGACTCCACTTGTACTCACATGGATGAACCTAGACATTATCATACCAAGTAAAGTCAGAGACAGAAAGACAAATATATATTACCTATATGTGGAATCTAAAAAAAAATGATAGGAATTTATTCAAAAAATAGAGATAGACTCACAGATGCAGAAAACAAATTTAGTTACCAAAGGGGAAAGTGGGAGAGGGATAATTTAGGAATTCGGGATTAACAGTTACACACTACTATGCACAAAACAGATAAACACTATACTGTATAGCACACTTATGTATATTCAGTATCTTGTAGTAACCTATAATGGAAATGAATCTGAGAAAGATTTTTTATATAAGTGTGTGTGTGCGTATAAACACACACTCAAACATATATACATGTATATAAATAAATCACTTTGCTGTGTACCTAAAAGACTGTAAATCAACTATACTTCAATTAAAAAAAAAGATACCCCAAAATGAGATCCAAAAAAAGCCTTACATATTATGATATGCCACATATGTATCAAATATTTGGACAAAGCTTCTTGCCTGGAGAATCCCAGGGATGGGGGAACCTGGTGGGCTGCTGTCTATGGGGATGCACAGAGTCAGACACGGCTGAAGTGACTTAGCAGCAGCAGCAACAAGTTGAAGGTTGTTTTGAGAAGAATAGAAGTAATTAGGGATGAGACAGATTTATGTAAAATTATGATAATTTAATAACTTAAAAATAGCAATTAATTACACTTAAGTGGATGACAAAATATTTACTAAAATAACAAAAACATGGAAAATTAAGGCAGAAGTAAGTTGATTACAATAGTATGAATTTGGACAAGAAGCTTATATGAAATATTAGGTAAAAATACAATGATAAATTTAACTAGACTGATAATCCTTTTAGGAGTGATTTTATTTATATGAAGCCTATTGCATTTTTATCACTTTTAAGATCTGAAATAAACTTAATAAATACCATATAATTTTTCTTGAGTAATCAGAAAAAAAAAATCCTAATAGCTCAGGTTTTCTGTGAATAGAATGAGGCCCAGGAAAGAGAATTATATATTCAGCCCTCTCAGCAATATCGGTAAGAGAAGATGAGAGAACATTGAGATCTTTAGCTTCTCATATTTGTACTTGAGAGAATGCATCCCATTATTTTTGTTTTAATTTGTAGAGAATTTAACTAAACCCTCTACAGAATTCCCAGAAAGCAATAATAACATCTTTCTCATTTTTCTTGTCTATTAACTCCTCTCTCATAATATCCTTTCACTGCTCTCTCTTATCATATCAACTTCTTCACCTCTCCCCATATTTTCCTTCATTTTTCCTCTCTTGAATCTTTGTATATTTGGAAATAAATATTCCTATTGTTGATGATCCCTTCAAATTCCCTCCAGTTACTAAACTTACAATATAATTATGTTTTCATATTACCCTTCCCATTTATTTATTCCTTCTCATAAATGTACCAAAATTATGAGAAACTTAAATAATGAAAAGAATCTTAAAAATCAGTAAACATTTGGATGTTTACTGGTTCCACATAAGCAATAATAACATCTTTCTCATTTTTCTTGTCTATTAACTCCTCTCTCATAATATCCTTTCACTGCTCTCTCTTATCATATCAACTTCTTCACCTCTCCCCATATTTTCCTTCATTTTTCCTCTCTTGAATCTTTGTATATTTGGAAATAAATATTCCTATTGTTGATGATCCCTTCAAATTCCCTCCAGTTACTAAACTTACAATATAATTATGTTTTCATATTACCCTTCCCATTTATTTATTCCTTCTCATAAATGTACCAAAATTATGAGAAACTTAAATAATGAAAAGAATCTTAAAAATCAGTAAACATTTGGATGTTTACTGGTTCCACATATGAGGAGCTTGGAGGTCACCATTCTATGGTAACAATAATTAAAAAGCTGAAGACACTGAAAAATCACTCACTTTTCTTGGATTGATAAGGGAGGGTAGGACATCAGGCAAACTGTTGACCTCAAGACTGGAGAGACAGACAATGGAATACAGGGCTTCCTAGAGCTTAAACTCACAAATGGAAACTACTGAAGAACCAGTAGAAAATCCTCAACTGTAATTGACAAGTTATTGGA
>SJYC01108823.1:0-14556 GCA_006408675.1 Madoqua kirkii
TATACTCATTTATTTGTTGTAGAAAAATTGTCTATGCATTTTTCATATTCTACCACAGGGTGGTGTATCGCTTTAAATATGGGACCTGTTTTGTACTACCATGCATTCTTAAATAGATTCATTCTGTTATGTAGATAAACTATGAAGTAGAGTTTTAGTGAATGATAAAATTGGGGTTCTAAAATTTGAACACTATCCAACTCCTTTGAATTGCTACTCAGGTAAAATTAAGAAAAAATTAATATTCAATGGTCCTCAACAGAAGAAACCAAAAAAAATCGATTCCAATCCTGGAGATTTTATGACACAGGGTCTTGAAATTGTATTTAGTTTTAATTGTGTATACTTTTCCTTCAAAGGTAGCAGTCATGGCATAGTCTACTGTTTCGATGACTGATTTATATGTTTTATATAAGTATTGTATGGGCTTCCCTGGTGGTTCAGATGGTAAAGAAACTGCCTACAATGTGGGAGACCTGGGTTCAATCCCTGAGTCAGGAAGATCCTCTGGAGAAGGGAATGGCAACCTACCCCAGTATTCTTGCCTAGAGAATTCCATGGACAGAGGACCCTGGCAAACTATATTCCATTGGGGTTGCAAAGAATCTGACACAACTGAGCCACTAACACTTCACTTCATATATGAATTAATTGTGATAATGTAAATGCAAAAAGGCAAAATGGCTGTCTGAGGAGGCCTTACTAAGAGCTGAGAAAAGAAGACAAGCAAAAGGGAAAGGAGAAAAGGAAAGATATAACCATTTGAATGCAGAGTTCCAAAAATATCAAGGAGCGATAAGAAAGCCATCCTAAGTGAACAATGCAAAGAAACAGAGAAAAACAGTAGAATAGGAAAGACTAGAAATCACTTCAAGAAAATTAAAGATACCAAGGGAACATTTCATGCAAAGATGGGCACAGTAAGGGACAGAAATGGTATGGATCTAACAGAAGCAAAAGATATTAAGAAGAGGTGGCAAGAATACATAGAACTACACAAAAAAGATCTTATTGACCCAGGTAAACCCAATGGTATGATCACTCAACCAGAGCCATACATCTTGCAGTATGAAGTCAAATGGGCCTTAAGAAGCATCACTATGAACTAAGCTAGTCGAGGTGATGGAATTCCAGATGAGCTATTTCAATTCCTAAAAGATGATGCTCTTAAAGTGTTGCACTCAATATGTGACCAAATGTGGAAAACTCAGCAGTGGCCACAGGACTGGAAAAGGTCAGTTTTCATTCCAATCCCAAAGAAAGGCAATGCCAAAGAATGTTCAAACTATCACACAACTTCACTGTGACATTTCATGTGACATTTCATGAAATGTCACATGCTAGCAAAATAATGTTCAAAATTCTCCAAGATAGGCTTCAACAGTATGTGAAACAAGAAATTCCAAGTGTTGAAGATGGATGTAGAAAAGGCAGAGGAACCAGAGATCAAACTGCCAACATCTATTGGATCATAGAAAAAGCAAGCAGATGCCTGAAAAATACCTACTTCTGCTTTACTGACTATGCTAAAGCCTTTGAGTAGATCACAACAAACTGTGAGAAATTCTTAAAGAGAGGAATACCAGACTACCTTACCTGCCTCCTGAGAAATGTGTATGCAGGTTAAGAAGCAACAGTTAGAACTGGACATGGAACAATGTACTGGGTCCAAATTGGGAAAGCAGTATGTCAAGACTATGTTGTCACCCTGCTTATTTAACTTATATGCAGAGTACATCATGAAAAATGACAGGCTGGATGAAGCACAAGCCAGAATCAAGATTGCCAGGAGAAATATTAACCTCATATATGCAGATAATATCACCCTTATGGCAGAAAGCAATGAAGAACTGAGAGAGCCTCTTTTAAGAAGGTGAAAGAAAAGAGTGAAAAAGCTGGCTTAAAATGCAACATTCAAGAAACTAAGATCATGACATCCAGTCCCATCACTTTATGGCAAATAGATGGGGAAATAAAGGAAACAGTGACAGAATTTATTTTCTTGGGCTCCTAAGTCACTGAAGATGGTGACAGCATCCATGAAATTAAGATGCTTGCTTTTTGGAAGAAAAGCTATGACAAACCTAGACAGCATATTAAAAAGCAGAGCCATTACTTCCCCCACAAAGGTCCATATGGTCAAAGCTATGGTTTTTCCAGTAGTCATGTGTGGATATGAAAGCTGGACCTTAAAGAAAGCTGAGCGCCAAAGAACGGATGCTTTTGAACTACGGTGTTGGAGAAGACTCTTGAGGGTCCCTTGGACTACAAGGAGATCCAACCAGTCATTTCTAAAGGAAATCCACCCTGAATATTCATTGGAGGACTGATGCTGAAAATGAAGCTCCAGTACTTTGGCCATGTGGTATGAAGAGCCAACTCATCAGAAAAGAACCTGATTCTGGGCAAGACTGAAGGCAGGAGAAGGGGATCAAAGAGGATGAGATGGTTGGATGGCATCACTGACTCAATGGACGTGAATTTGAGCATGATCTGGGAGATGGTGAAGGACAGTGAAGCTTGGTGTGCTGTAGTCTATGGGGTTACAAAGAGTTGAACACGACTGGGTGAGGGAATAACAACAACATGGTTTGTGTTCAAAATACTGAATTACGTTGTACTAATTTGAAAATATGGCTCTCCAACTAAATTGCTTTAGAATCATTATGATGGAGCTGTGACTTTCTAAAACAAAGTTAATTTACTGACATCAAGTAATTCCTACCCGAAGTACAGTCAAAGTAGTCTCCTTTCAACAACTCAATGCTGCTTTTTACTCAGAGGAAGCACAGAAGCTGAATCTGAAAGCTGAGGCCCCTTGGGCAATCTTGTTGGATTTGACAGTAATAAAACTATATCTCTATGAAATCTCTCTTCCTGATCTCCCTTATTTTTTACTCAATAGTAATAGCAGGAGCTCTGATTGGGCAGCAACAAAGATATAGTACAAACACAAATGACACATGTATGAAAATAAGGAAAGCGTGCTTAAATAATAGCCAGTGGCTCACATCTCACATCAGGAGACCACTTGAAATGATGAGTGTTGCTTGTGACTTACACCAAAATACTTCAGAACCCCATTCAGACATATCTATGTTTTTGAAATATTTCAAATCTTGAACATTAGATACAAAAAAGGAAAAAGACATTTTTTAGCTACCTACTTCATCTACAGTATGTATACTGTGTGTGTGTTTATTTGCTTAGTCATGTTCGACTCTGCAACCCCACGGGCTGTACCCTGCCAGGCTCCTCTGTCCGTGGGGATTCTCTAGGCAAGAATACTGGAGTAGGTTGCCATGTCCTCCTCAAGGGGATCTTCCCAACCCAGGGATTGAATCCAGATCACCCACATTACTGGTGGATTCTTTACGATCTGAGCCACCAGAGAAGCCCTCAGTATGTATATGGATCCAGATTAAACAGTAACGGTAGACAAAATCAAATTTGGGAAGAGAAAGATGACATCGAAAGTAATTCTTTCATAACTGGAGTTAATTTTTCTTTTTATAACTGCAGAGTGGTAAGAAACTAAACAATTTTAAGTTTAGTCCAAAATATTTTTTTTATAGTGGTGTAATTTATGTAACATAAATTACATTTAATTTAAATTTAGTGGCATTTAATGCCTTCAGTGTTGTTCAACTACCATCTGTCTCAGTTTCCAAAATTCTATCACCACAGAGCACTCTGTACCTATTAAGTAATCATTTCCCGTTGTATTCTCCCACTGTTCTGAGAAAATCACTGACTTGCTTTCTATGCATATGAGTTTGCCTATTTTATGCATATTTCATACACAAGGCATCATACCGTATGTGACCCTTTGTGTCTGGCTTCCTTTACTTAGCATACTGCTTTGAAGGTTCATGCATGTTGCACCATATATCAGAATGTCATTCTTTTTATGGCTGAATAATATTTCATCGTATTTATATAAACAAACAATATGGTAACCAAAACGTTACCAAATAAACTGTGGTAACATTTTGTTTATTCTTTCATCCACTGATGCACGCTTGAATTGCAGTACCTTTTGGGTACTGCAAACAATGGAATTGAATGGAATGTATGCAATGGAAACTGGTATATAAAAATCTGAGCCCCTGTTTTCAATTCTTTTAGGTATATTCCAAGTGAAATTACTGGGTCCTATGTAATGCTATATTTAGCCTTTTGAGGAACTGCCAAAATGTTCTGTGCAGAATTTTTTATTTCCCTACAGAATAAAACTGGACTTCAATCTGATATCAGACATGCAGAAAAAAACTCAAACTTGGTTAAGGACTTAAATTTAAACCCTAAAACCATAAAACTCCTAGAAAAAAATAGGGAAAATCCTTTTGACATTTTTGTTTGTTTGTTTGTTCCTCATTATTTTTTATGCAGATGCTTTATCTTCTCTGGAATGAATATGTAAGAGTGGAATTGCTGGATCACAGGGAAGATATGCAACTAACAATTTTTTTTTAACCAAGATGGTCTTGGCAATGATTTCTTAGATATGAGAATAAATGTATAGGAAACAAAATCAAAAAATAAAAGTTGGACTACATAAAACTAAAAGCCTCTTCACAGCAAAGGCAACAAAGAAGAAAATGACAATGAAATTTATGAAATGGGAGAAAAAACTGCAATTCTTATCTAGTGAGGCAAATATTCAAAATATATTAAAAATTCATACCAGTCAACAGCAAAATAAAGAAAAAAATTTAAAATGGACAAATGACATGAACAGACATTCTTCCAAAGAAGACATAAAAATGGTCAACATATATATGAAAAGGTGCTTAACCTCAATAATCAACAGGGACATATAAATCAAAACCACAGTGTGACGCTACTTCAGATCAATTTCATTCCTTTGTAAATGGACATTCAGTTTTCCCTACACTTTATCATTCAGACAGAAACCTAATAAGGAACCTCAAACTTGAATAACAATATAGATCAAATGGATACAACAGACACATATAGAACATGCCATACATCCACAGCACAATACAGATTCTTCTCAAGTGCCCATAGAACATTCTCCAGGATAGATCATATATTAGGCCACAAAGCATCTCAACAAGCTTCAGAAGACTGAAATCATGCCAAGCATATTTTCTGATCACAATGATATGAAACTGGAAATCAAATAGGAAAATTTTAAAAATCACAAATATGTGGAAATCAAGCACATTACTGAACAACCAGTGGGTGAAAAAAGATATGAAAAAGGAAATCAGAAAGTATCTTGAGATAAACAAAGATAAAAATACAATATACCAAACCATATGGGATGCAGTCAAAGCTGAAAAGCCAAAGTTTTCAGCAAATTTATAGCAATAAATGTCTACGTAAAAGAAAAAGAAAGTTCTCAACAACCCAACTTTACACCAAGGAATTAGAAAAAGAACAAACTAAACTCAAGATTAGCAGAAGGGAGGACATAATAGAGATTAGAGCTGATATATTAATAAATGAACTAGAGACAACAAAGGAAAATATCAATGAAACTAGTGTTGTTGTATTTTCTTTTTTTTTGAAAAGATAAACATAATTGACACACCTATAGCTCACTAAACAAGAAAAAAGAGAGCAGTCAAAGTTATGAATGAAAAGGCAATATTACAGTTGATACCAATACAAAGGTATCACAAGAAGTTACTAAGAATAACAGTACTTTAACAAATTTGATAACCTGGGAAAAGGAGATAAATTCCTATAAATGTACAATCAACCAAGACAGAATGATGAAGAAACAGAAAATCTGAATAGATTGATTATTACTAAGAGATATAAGCAGTAATCAAAAAGTCTAACAAAGAAAATTTCATAACCAGATGGCTTTACTGGTAAATTATACCAAACATTTAAAGAAAACTCAATACTAGTTTTTCTCAAATTATTCCAAAAATATCAAAGAGGAGGGAGGCAATACTTCCAAACTCACTTTATGAGAGTAGAATTTTTCTGATACCAAAGCAGACAAGATTATGAGAAAAGGAAACTGTAGGTGAAATTCTCAGTGAACACAGATGCAACAACACTCAACAAAATTCCACATTAAAAGGACCATACATACAATCAAGTAAGATTTATTTGAAGGCTTAGAAGATGGTTCAGATAAATCAAATCAATAAATGCGATACACAACATTAATGAGATAAAGGAGAAAAACATGATCAATTAAATAGGTACAGAAAAATTATCTGACAAAATTCAATATCCTTTGATAATAAAAACTCTCAACAAACTGGATATAGAAGAAATTTACCATAAATTATGCCACATATGACATAATAAAGGCCATATGTGACAAGCCCACATTTAACATCGTACTTAATGGTTACATGCTGGAAGCTTTTCCTCTACAGTCAAGAGCAAGGCAAAGGTGCCCACGTTCACCACTTTCATTCTAGTTAGCACTGGAAGGTCTTGCTAGAGCACTTAAGCAAGAAAAATAAATTAAAAGCACCCAAATCATAAAGGAAGAAGTAAAGCTGTCTCTGTCTGAAGATGACATGATACTGTACATAAAAAATTCTAAAAACTTCATCAAAAGCTTCTAGACCTAATAAATTCATGTATGTTGCAGGACACAAAATCAAACTCAGTTTTATTTCTATATACTAGCAGTGAGTTATCTGAAAAGGACATTAAGAAAATAATCCAGTTTACAAAAGCATCAAAAATAATAAAACACTTGGAAATAAATTTAACTAAAAGTTCTGTATGTTAAAAACTGTAAGACACTGATGAAAGAATTTGAAGAAGATACAGGTAAATGGAAAGATATCCCATGTCCCCACCTCATTCAAGGCACAGCTGAGCTGCAGAAAGATCACAGCAGTCATTCTATGCTCAGCTTGTAGACTATTTTCTGTTTATGTCAACCGTTAAGTCTTGTGTTCACTGATATTTCTGTGTATAAACTATAACTATTTTAGGAAGATGACTAATTTATGGAATTAAGGATATAAATGCACTAAGGTACTGATTTTCATCTTATACTCTCCACCCTCTGTTTCTGAAAACTATATCTAACAGGTACCCAGTATTTGATGGCTTCATGATTTTCTTCTGAACGGTTTTCATTAAATTTTCCTGTAAAAAGTGGTAGGATTTATGTCAGTGTTCCAACTACAGGTGGCACTGACTGACTTAATTTGTCACTTCTGTTCTTGGTTATTCTTTTATAACTTGAAAGTAAACAGAATACTACACATCATGAATAACGTTGAAGGAAAAACCTGAAGAATAATTCCTTTGAGGGAACAGTTGAACGTGGGAAATCATTTTCTCTTTTTATCCACTATGTTCCTAGAGTCTAGCCAGGACCACATCTGCTTTTTTTTTTTTTTTAAGATATATATTTTTTAGTGTCTAGCATGGTGATGTGAGCATGCAGATATTTGATAAATGCTATATAATGATAGTTGTGGCTATCATTATTATAGCAATTATGAAGCCTACTCAAAAATAATTTGATGCTGTGACTTCATGGTAAGACATGTTTTGTCTCTAGATTTCTCTTTAAATAGAAGTCTTGAATGAACTAAATTTGTTTTCAACATTCAGAAAATCATAGAAAGGAATCATAGAAGCCATCTAGCCCATTACACTGTGTTACACTAGAAGAATCTGAAAAGCAGGGAGGTTTGACTTGCCTAATATAAAAAGTATAGTTAGTTCCAGACAAACAGGTCTGGGGACAAATAAACAGGTCTTCTGATCTTACAGCATTACTGCTACTATACAAAACAAGAAGTTACTATTGCCATTGTGAGATGGTAATTTATAGCTCTTATTCGAAACTGTGCTTCAGAGCTATACTTTGGAATTCACAATGGCAGACAAAGAATACTTAACTTAGTGTATTCCTTCCCAACTTGGAGATTTTGATAGAGTTGGTGGACCCATCCCATTTTTATCAACCATTTATTGAAAAGCAACAAAATCAAGAGCTGAGAGAATATAACCTAAATCATGTCTAGTTGGATAGCTAATTTCAACCTCAGTTGCAAAGAAAACTTGCAGAATTTAAGTGAACAGAACTTCAGTGTGTGTGTTAGTATTAGCTTTGGGGAATAAAAAAAAAAAATAGAGACTTATCTCCCTGGTGAGATGGTCTGTGTTGAGAGCAAATCTCCTTAATAATGATCCAAGTATGGATTTCTGTTGGGCTTCAGAGAAAAGATGGGGATTTCATAATATATAATATCATACGTATTCTGACATTTATGATATTCATTGACTGATACACGTTGATGTAGTACAAGATGAAAATGCTATATATCCCAAAGTAGGCTTGATGCAAACTGCAGCTACCACAGCAAACCTCAAAAGACATTTGTTCATTTGGTTAATTTTGTGACCAAATGTTTTATTTCATAATTCTGGAAGTCGACCAATTTTCTGTTCTCTCACTACAGTTCAGTACTGAATAAATACAGTGCTGGAGCTGGCCCACTGAAAATGACCTGCTATCACTCATGCAGGCACAGCCATGGATTCTGGGATCCTGACTTTATTTGGTCCTCCTTCTGGATTGTGGTAGGGAAAATAAACGTACCCAGTGACTTATATCTGTTTCTTCAGGTGACTTTCACCTTGGCTGACTTGATTTGTGCTGAAGGGACCACAGAGAGACTTTCTTCTGCTTCCCAGCAAGCAGAGGTCAAGCTATTTTCATGTTCTCTTCCTTATTTTCCTTCCTTCTGGGATTGATCCTGTTCTTTCAGGCTTTTTATTATTGTCACCTCTTTTTTCTTTTTTAATCCATCTTTACTTTGTGATTAACTGTAAGTTTCTCTTAAGTATGTCTATTTAATTATTTTATAAAAGAATAACTTATGTAGATTCTTCTTGAGGCTCCTGGTTTTGGTCAAGCTGACCACCTGCTGTTGTCCAAAAGTATGAGACATCTCCTACTCACACTGCATTGTTATTGCCATTTTGCTGTTTCGCCCATTCCACCACCACTTCATAAGCCAGTTTACAGCAATCACTGGATTCTACTTTTCTATTGCCTTTGTCAAGCACAGAGCCTGATACATAGTAAGTACAAAACACATGACAGATGAATAAACTGGATGGGCTCCTAGAAGAAAATCAGCTGGCTTGACCGCTAATTTCAGTTATGTGGCATGTATCAAAGAAACGCAGGTTTAAAATAAAAAAAAATGAGTCGTGGCCCAGGCAAGAATCTTAACTTGCCCTATTTCAATTTACTCCTCTGTAAATAAAAGTGTACTAAATAATTTCTGATGTCAAAAGAGTTCTTAGAGATGGATTGCCTTCATTTGTCACCATAAGAGACAACGAAGTGGTGTAGCAGTTTCTAATCAGTTAAGCTGTCATGTGTTGGGTCTTTAATACTTACCTGTCACAGTATACAGGGAGGCCCGGCATGCTGTGGTTCACGGGGTCACAAAGAGTTGGACA
The DNA here is from genome assembly GCA_006408675.1 of Madoqua kirkii. Lineage (NCBI taxonomy): Eukaryota > Metazoa > Chordata > Mammalia > Artiodactyla > Bovidae > Madoqua > Madoqua kirkii. Next base: position 9,439 of record SJYC01108823.1, read on the forward strand.
CGACTGAGCGCCTGAACTGAACTGACAATGTTCAAGGCACTTAAAAATAATTCAGAGCCAACTTGACACATTAACACTAAAATTTTAAAAATGCTGCAGCCATGACAAAACCTACTGGCAGAGACCACAGGTTTATATGTCAATGTGTATAGGAAAAAGAAGCACCAACTCAGGATGGTTTGGAGGACTAGTCCTTTAAGAAACGGATTTTACAGTTTAAGGGATGAGGACCAGCAAAGGGTAATAGAATTTTAGAACTGAACGGGTCCTTGGAGTCACCTATCTCTTTTGATTTAGAATAAATTCAATGGAGTTTCACAAACTAGCCACATCAAAGCATCTGTAGAGTCTTGCTTGGAATTCAGGACTCTTAATATGGAATTCTTTGGACCACAACACCTCATCTCCTGTAAAAAGACTGATCTCCTATATTAAAGCCAGTAGTGACAAAGCACACACAAAACCCAAGGCAGAAAGAAAAGGGTAGTGGAGGTAAAGTTCTGAGGAGCAGATGTAGATACAAAACTCTAGCTGAATATTCAGGATAAAATTCAGACATATATTTCAAATGCTACCTGAAGTAAACACCGGTTTTACTTGTGTCCTTTCTAGCATCACTTTCTTTGACAACAAAACTCCAGTTTTCCTCAATGAATTCTATCTTCCTGACTCAGCTGTTACAGCTTAAAGGAATAACCTTGTTGCTAGTAAGTATATTTCTAAGTTTATTGCCCTAGGGTTTTACAAATTTCAAAGTGGATGAAATAGTTTTTTCCTATTTTAACATTGGAAACTCTCAGACCTGACCTATTGAAGATTATCATTCATTTTATAGTGGCATATTTATGCTGCCTTTCAGCTAAATACTTATTGAAGCCTTTTTTCCACCTCTGACCTTGTGAATCTTTGCCTTACCTGCTAAGATCATCTTTACTGTACTTAAATCTCATCTTCAACTCTCTTGAATGCATAGTTGCCATTCCAGGCTTCTGCTACATCCTTACGGCCCACACTCTATGGTAACAGTATGATTTTTCCATCAGTGTTTCCATACAGTGATAACTGTATGGTCTTCCTCATTGTCAAGTGTGGTTCTTGAATACCAATTCTCTATTTTAGGGAAGAATTCTGGCTCTGCAGACAGACACCTGAATTTGACTGTTGCGTGCACCACATGTTATCTACATGACCTGGGAAACTACTAAACACCTTTAAGCATAATTTTATTCATCTTCAAAATATATGATAATTTATATCTACCTCATACAACTATTGTCGGTAAAGACTAGTACAGCCACCTTATATAATTAGCAGAGTTCATGGCACTTGGTAAGCACTACAAATATTAGACACTATTGTTATCACTATTATATTCGCTCCACTTTTTAAGATATAAATTTATTTAATTGGAGGTTAATTACTTTATGATATTGTATTGGTTTTGCCAAACATCGACATGAATCCACTACAGGTATACACGTGTTCCCCATCCTGAACCCCCCTCCCTCTTCCCTCACCATACCATCCCTCTGGGTCATCTCAGTGCACCAGCCCCAAGCATCTAGTATCATGCATTGAACCTGGACTGGCTATTCATTTCATATATGATATTATGCATATTTCAATGCTATTCCCCCAAATCGTCAAATAAACGACCCAATCAAAAAATGGGCCAAAGAACTAAATAGACATTTCTCCAAAGAAGACATACAAATACATGACCAGCAAACACATGAAAAGATGCTCAACATCACTCATTATCAAAGAAATGCAAATCAAGACCACAATGAGGTACCATCTCACACCAGTCAGAATGGCTGCAATCCAAAAATCTACAAGCAATAAATGCTGGAGACGATGTGGAGAAAAGGGAACCCTCTTACACTGTTGGTGGGAATGCAAACTAGTACAGTCACAATGGAGAACAGTGTGGAGATTCCTTAAAAAACTGAAAACAGAACTGCCTTATGACCCAGCAATCCCACTGCTAGGCATACACAATGAGGAAACCAGAACTGAAAGAGACATCTGTACCCCAATGTTCATCACAGCACTGTTTATAATAGCCAGGACATGGAAGCAACCTAGATGTCCATCAGCAGATGAATGGATAAGAAAGCAGTGGTACATATACACAATGGAGTATTACTCAGCCATTAAAAAAATTACATTTGAGTCAGTTCTAATGAGGTAGATGAAACTGGAGCCTATTATACAGAGTGAAGTAAGCAAGAAAGAAAAACACCAAAAAAGTATACTAACACATATATATGGAATTTAGAAAGATGGTAATAATAACCCTGTATACGAGACAGCAAAAAAGACACAGATGTATAGAACAGGCTTTTGGATTCTGTGGGAGAGGGAGAGGGTGGGATGATTGGGAGAATGGTATTTGCTCCACTTTTAAGTCATTAAATTTAACAATTTAACATAACTCTTAAGCAAGTTAGATAGACAGCTAGATAGACTGATGTCAGTGTGTCTATTTCTACCACTAGATTTTATCATCAGGCTTAAGAACTGAGAGCTTCTACATCTTATTATCTCCATTGTGGAGAAAAGGGAACCCTCTTACACTGTTGGTGGGAATGCAAACTAGTACAGTCACTATGGAGAACAGTGTGGAGATTCCTTAAAAAACTGGAAACAGAACTGCCTTATGACCCAGCAATCCCACTGCTAGGCATACACAATGAGGAAACCAGAGCTGAAAGAGACATCTGTACCCCAATGTTCATCACAGCACTGTTTATAATAGCCAGGACATGGAAGCAACCTAGATGTCCATCAGCAGATGAATGGATAAGAAAGCAGTGGTACATATACACAATGGAGTATTACTCAGCCATTAAAAAAATTACATTTGAGTCAGTTCTAATGAGGTAGATGAAACTGGAGCCTATTATACAGAGTGAAGTAAGCAAGAAAGAAAAACACCAAAAAAGTATACTAACACATATATATGGAATTTAGAAAGATGGTAATAATAACCCTGTATACGAGACAGCAAAAAAGACACAGATGTATAGAACAGGCTTTTGGATTCTGTGGGAGAGTGAGAGGGTGGGATGATTGGGAGAATGGTATTTGCTCCACTTTTAAGTCATTAAATTTAACAATTTAACATAACTCTTAAGCAAGTTAGATAGACAGCTAGATAGACTGATGTCAGTGTGTCTGTTTCTACCACTAGATTTTATCATCAGGCTTAAGAACTGAGAGCTTCTATATCTTATTATCTCCAGCTCTGATAGCATATGACCTGGTACTCAGAAAGGGGAAAGAGAAGGAGATAAGGAAGAGACATTAAGAAATCACCTCATACATACACATGTATGCATATATATTTTTCCTTATATAATCAAAATGTCCAGGAAGTGTCCAAATTCTTTATTTCATTAAACTACAATGTGTCCAATACTTCTTTAATGAATGTTTCATTTGGTGCCTTTTTAAAAATTGTGTCAAAACAGAGATATTGCTTGGTTATATACTTTGTGTGAACATTTTATTCATTCAACATAGAATTATTGACCACCAACTGTGGGGTAAGCTATATGCCAGATCCTGAACTTGTGAATATAGATAAAATAAGACCTCTGCTTTCCTAAAGATTACAGGTTAATGAAGCACAGTGACTACTAGGTAGATAAACTGTGATATAATGAGGTAAGCATGTGATTCAATAAGATTATAAATTAGCATGAATGCAGAGGATGAGGTGACTAATCACTATGTGAAACTGAAGAGTTGTCCTAACATTAACCCTTGGCTCTTTTACCCAGAATAGGATGTTTTTATTTTAAACACTTTGTAAAAATTAATGGTAATTTTGATGCCTCACATCTAAGCCTTTGAAGACCACTCAGGAGCACTCTCCCTGCCTTCCCTGTATAGGTGTCCATATTTTCTTTTGTAACTCAGTTCGTTAACTTTTGCCTCTATAATTTTTCTCCTCCCTAAAGCAGATGGTTAAGGACCTAACCAGCAGTGAAGGCAGGAGTGGGGGCATCATAAACTACTGTGGTACAAGCAAAGATATCAGACATTACTGTTTCAGTGTAATGACAGAGACTCAACTCAAACTTGATTAGGCAAGAAAGGTGATGGACTATCCTTCACGACCAAACTGTAATGGTAAGGATTGTGTCACTCATTGGAGACTACTGCAGGAGGATTCTGTCACCATCTCTCAGGTCTGTATTTCCATGTTCATCTCATTCTTTCAGACAGATTTCCTCCATCGAGTTGAAACAATGGCTACAGCTAGCTTCCGGCTATCATGATATCGTAAGAGGCTCTTCTGCTTGTTTCCACTTGATAATCTCTTCAGAAATGCTTTGATTAGCCAGGTGAACCTAGGAACCATGAAATGTGATCAGCAGAGTAGGGTCTAAGATGATTGTGGCTCTTGTTTAAACATACAGTGGTGGGAGAGGAAGAGAGAACATATTTGAGATAAAAGGGAATGAGTGGTGGGGGCAAACAGAAGGAGTCAAACAGGCACGCTGCTCTCCAGTAAATGTCCATGGAGTTCCTGCAGTGTGCCCAGCACTGCACTGGTGCCACGGTCTAGGAGAATAATTCAAACAAGCTACACGTAAGCCCTCTCACCCGCTTCTGAGGTCAAGGGCGGTGGCTGAGAGGAGCTACCCTGCGTCTGAGGTCAGGGGCAGCCAGGAGAAGCCACCTTGAGCTGGAGGCCAGGGGCGGTGACCCTGAGGAGCCACGCCAAGCCCGAGACCAGGGGAGGCAGCTGGGAGGAGCCACTCATGCCGGAGGGCTGGGCCGGCAGCCGGGAGGTGCAACCCCAGGAACCCAGGCTGTGCAGGCGCAGGAGGGCCTAGAGGAGCTATCCAACATTGAAGGTCAGGAGCAGGGGCGGTAAGGAGATACCCCTCGTCCAAGGTAAGGAGTAGTGGCTATGCTTTGCTGGAGCAGCCATGAAGAGATACTCTAACCCAAGGTAAGAGAAACCCAAGTAGGATGGTAGATGTTGCAAGAGGATGTCAGAGGGCAGACACACTGAAACCATACTCACAGAAAACTAGTCAAACTAATCACACTAGGACCACAGCCTTGTCTAATACAGTGAAACCAAGCCATGCCTGCGGG